>QXVX01001122.1:54040-95428 GCA_013436065.1 Halocynthia aurantium | reverse complement strand
ATCCATCCGCAACACGCTCAAGTTCTGTTTATTGTACCAAAACGGTGTTGTACTTTGCTATCAGCTGTTGCGAGTGGAAAAGTTTCTGTAGGTATATTATGAAGGCATGGTATTAATTTGGAGAAGCTCATTCCCCCAACCACCTGACCTACCAGCAATTATATTGTAATGAACAATTCAGCAGACAGAGACATAACAATGTTTCAGCCTAACTGAAGGGTACGTACTCACAATCCTGCAATCTTATAATCACATGACAAGACTAAAGGCGGAGCAAAATTTCCCTTCACTTGAACGTGATGCGGTTTTTACGATTTACATTATATTTCATTCCCATTCCATGTAATTTTCCACTACCGGTTTTACGTAGTATTATTCTTCTCTGCAATTTTTCCGCTCGTGAAAGCGAATGACTGCATATCGTTTCCCACATTACCTACACTATGTAGGAGATGGAAAAACTAAGAAAGCGCATGACATTTTTTCACCATGCGTGGGCACCGTCTTGTTACATTGTAATGATAAACGACCGTGTTTACCAATGCCTGTGTAGGCAAACGTATAGGGTGAGTTAATTAGAGATAGCAGGGTTCATATTATGGAGAATTGGAAGGCGCACAGCACTGAAGTCATCGGCAACGAGGGAGAAATAAATGTGCAAACAACACACGTTCTCGTGTTTCGTACGCAACAAAGTCAACAAACAGAATGCCGACCATCTATGCGTCGAGAAGACGATAGTCAATAATCGGCGATCAAATCTGTACCGCGTGACAGTTACGTAATGTCACATGATCTCTAATAAATCGTTATAAATCCGTAATTATAAAAACACCTGCTTGTCATACCGGTACCTTCGATAGGCTATCCGCATAAAAATTGGTTTGCGTAGCGTGCTATTTGGATATCTAGTCTGCCCTTCAAATTCTAAGGGAATCGACAAAGCCTAGGGCGCAGTGTTTTTAAACATAAATAATAGTCTTAAAATATACAATGATTTAATTTACCTATAATATATAGCACACAATAAACCGCCATAAAATTGATAACTCTGTTGGTAATTAATAACATACCTAAAATGCACTGGTCTATAACTAGAACACAAACTACTTGTACTCGAATAGAAACTTATCTAGTCTACTTCAATTCTAACCTCTCAGCTGAAGATCCATTGTTTACTGGAAAGATACAAAAGAACTAAATCCGCCATAGCTTAAGGGCCACATAGATGTGGTACATGGGCAGAATTATTAAAATATTACTAAAACGAAAATACCTTGAGTAAGAAGATAAGGGACCAAAATATCTTGCTGGTATAATTAGGCCAATCCTCGACAAGCAATAAACACTACATGAGACTACATGAAACAAAAACACTTCCGTATTGAATTACCACACTCTTGAAAAAACAACCACCATGAGTTGCAAAAAATCTGAAATAATCAAGGAACTGATTCTCCAATCGATGACTACGCTCAACTATGCTGGCTGGATCTCATATCAGTAAATAGAAAAGGTATTAAAAAATGGGAAATATCCTTTATCCCAAATCAAGGGAACCTCATAGCTGTTGCTACTAATATGTTGCCATACATAGCATTACTGACATACCAAATTATATATATAAAATTGAACAAACTTACTTATTAGATCTTGAAATTCTTTCTGCAATCTCTTGAGATTAGCTTTGACAAATTCCATGTTTTCCGATATTTCTCTTCGCTCTTTGCCGTTGAGTGTTCCTTGATAGAGGTTTTCCAGATCCTTTTTCATGCGACTGTAATCTTCAATATCACCTCGGATCTTTCAAGTAAACAAAAGGTCAGGTTAGTTAGACTCTAAAGGCATTATACTACAGTGGAGAATTTTTTTTGTTGTGTTGATGTATAATGTCTAGCATGGTGAATCTCAATCTACTCCTATTCAAAATTGTCATCTAGTAATACATCGATGCATTTTGTCAAAATAGGTACCCTATTGAATGTATATGTACAGTAGAACCTCTTCAGTACGAGTTTAATTCGTTCCCAGGCCGAGCTTGTATTACAAAATCCTCGCATTACAAAGCAATTTTCCCCATTGAAATTAATTGATTATTAATTAAGCCTTTCCGGACTCCCAAAACTTGTAAAATGCCTTTTTAAAGATATTTTTTTAAGCAGTTAAAATTAAGATAACAATACATATGTGTACATGTAATAAAAACATAAGAGATTATACAAGAAATGATCGTGCAGATCGTCGACGTGTTTGGTCGTATTGCTGTACCAAGTCCGTGACACGCACTCCTGTCCTGGTTGGGAAGAGAAGAGCGGTAAATTAAGCACGTGCTCTTTCTTCCACATCGATGAGTCAGCTAGAAATGCTATCTATTGCCTCCCTTTACCTTGCCATTGTGTATAGAGGTCGCTCGTACTAGGAATTTTTGATCGTCGTACGAAACAAAAATTCTTACAAATCGCGGCTCGTAAAGCAAGTTTCTCGTACAGCGGGTTACTCGTAGTACGAGGTTCTAGTGTATAGTAATCTATGATCACCTAGGCATACAAAATGTTGAATTTGGAAATTGCAACCTTAATTGTGATCTCCCTTGTAGATCTGTATATTGGTACTTCATTGGATACAGTATATATACACAGTACTGAGTACATTTTTTCCCATTTAGGGTTTCTCCTCTGAAATTCGTAGCATTTCCTTTCCCTGGATAAAATTTCTCCCCAGTGCCTCCCATTCGAGAATCACCCCTTAATCTACAGGGATTGAACATAACATCGCCTTAATATCTATTTTCCGAGCTTTACAAGGCATTATAGGAAATAGGTTGATGAATAGCACTAAGGACTCAAATATCAATTATTAATTTACCAGGAGAAATACATTATTACCCAATTATTACAGAAAATTCGATGGAATACAAAAAATAGAATAATTTCGTTACCTTTTCCATTTTCTCTTTGGTATCCCTTGAGGTCACAGTCTTTCTCTTTATCGTGGAATTTTTTCCTGCTGTTGGAGGGTTAGCGGGTCTCATTGGTGGCACTTTCTTATGCGGTTCTATACCTAATTCAGGTTCGACTGTGTGAGTACTTCGATGTACAGTGTCCCTTCCTGAGGGAATGCTAGGGGCTGGTCGAGCAGGAATGATTTGTGTTATGGGTTTTCCTGTGAAGTATGTTTCATCTGAATGTTGAGAACTTGTTTCACTTCTAGTGGAGTCACGATGTAAAGATTGTTTCCTGAAAGATGAATTCGATATTCATAATTCTAGTTAATATGTATTATAAATATAATTTACGTAACATTAACACCTTCGCTGCTGTTTCAACCTCTTATACGTTTGGACTTCATAGATCTATATTACATTCTACTTCATTTCTTAATGCTATTTAAATTAAAATCCTTGGCTGCAACAGCTACTTATCGAAGTAGTATCATGCTTAATCTTATTTTTATTCAATACTTGCAATTCAGGGCTAAGGACGTCTCTCAAATTTTTTGTGTATAAGTCGAAAAGGTTGTTTGTTTCAGCCTCATGGGTCCGACACAAAACGCACCACACCAAAAGTGTTAATAATTCTTACCTTCGTGGTACTGGTGGACTCCAAGGTGAAGGGGGGTAATTAACTTCAGGAGTGGTCACTGCTGGCAGAGATGACTTACGCCCCATTGAGGAATGGGGAGGGACCGGCGGGGCAGATCGGTATATGATTCGACCGTCCGTAGCTCTGCGAGCCCGCCTCGCAGTTGTGACTGTTGTGTCCGGCCCGGATGCATCAGAATAGGTCGAATGACTAGTCCTAACGATAAAAAACATGAAAAGTGTTACAATATTCTGAATATCTGGCAATGGTCATAGCGATGGATTTTCATGAATAATACAAGAGAGTGTATTAATAAAATATTTCTCTGGAAGTATATTCCTAAATTAATAAATCAGAAGACAACCTTGAATCTCCGAATGAAGACACAGATTCGTTGCTTCCAGTTGAGGCAGAATCTCTGTTGTGCGTTCTCATAAAAAAATCAACGTTTGCAGATTTCATTACTGAAGCATATGAAGCACTGTGTTTACCAGGCATTGTACCATCTCTAGGTCTTTGTTTTCCTTTCACTGCATCCACGCTGAGATCGGAATCCGATTTAATTTTTACGAAATTCATGTCGTTATATCTATCTTCGTCCATACCACGTCGCATTCTCTTCTCCCGCATGCTTGCACTTCGATTAAATTGACTTGAAACAGCGGGATTGGTCCTCGTGTGACCGTATAGTTCATTGGGGGGTGTCGATGGATGATGACCTTCGATCCTCCTAGTTTTTCTTGAATTTTGCCAAGCCCGAAGTTCGTTTTGGGCATTCCCACTTCTGGGATTGGAATTACTGCGATTGATTCTCAGAACGGAAGCGTCGTTCGATCTTGCGGAGTCTACGGAAATTGATTTCTTTAGCGCTTGGAATGGACGTTGTTTCCTTGAAGCTTCCTCAGAACCTTGATTTGGAGAACGGTTCGTCAAAGATGGTACACCATTTGACTTCACTCCCTGTTGCTTTTCCCAGCCCCAGGGTTTAGGACCGGTGAAGGCAGATTGCCTGTGCAACTTAACTGTCGGTTTATCAACATGACTGCAATCTGCAGCAGCCCCCTCTGGCAATGAAGGCATGGCTGATGATACACTGGGGCTCGAGTACGAGGCGGAATGTTGCGCTGTGGCCAAATTCTGATACTTCTGCATTGTCACAGAATTACTTGAGTTAGTATGAACTGTTGAATTATGAGTTACATTTTTTTCCTCTTCCTCAAAATGCATTTCATCATTTTCAAGTTCTTTCGGACTTTCCAAAGGACCTTTAGAAGGCATCTGCAGGTAACTAGTAGGAATCAGACCCACGTGTCCATCATTGCTCTGAACCTCGCACCAATTCTCGTCAACTTCTCTTATCAAGTGTACGGAGTCGCCTTTGGTTACAGATACTTCATGTTGAGTTTGGGAGTGATAAGTGTACAGCACGGAAACATTCGTCATTTCGTTGTCTTGTTTACTGGGTTTCATCGGAGTTTTAATCGGCGTGTTATTTCCGCCTGTTCCCGAATAAAAATGATGCTTCTTTGATATCTTCGATGCTGCTTCCTTAACGTAATTCTGTGAGCTGGATTGAAGATTTTCAGTTTTGTGGCTTCCATTAGAAAGTGATTTCGAGGCTGTCTCTGACACACGGTCAGGTTCGTTAGAAGATATGTAGGCTCGTGCGACGAAGCCTTCCACGCTGTCTATTTTCCCCAGTAACCAGTGCTCATCTACTTCCTCTGTAATGGATATCGCTTGACCTTTTTTGAATGATAACTCTTCTTTTGTCTTTCCAGTGAAGTTATACAGTGCAGTAACAGTGTAACTTACTTTCTTATTTGCTTTGTTATCAGTGGATTTAGATGCATCGGTGCTGGTTTCTGTAAAAATAATGTGAACGGTAATGGTTGGAATGCTGAATTGCTACACGGAAACTTAGGTAATACTTTGGCATGACTTCAATGCAACCAAGTTATTTTAGTACAGTAATCTAATAGAAAAATGGAAGAATTCCAGATATATATCGAAATACAAATCCATGTACCCTCGCTAACAGGAACATTCGAAAGTATCGTTTAACAGGCCAACGCGGGTCGGTACGTAGAAGTATTCCAAAAACTAATAAGAGAGCGTCTTGTTGTCGAGTGATGTTTCAAGCATTTGTGCAAATAATACAAGATGTTGGAATGATGCTTGTCTATCGACATAACAAGTTCTAAAGAGGGCATTAATGAAAAGGAACTATGGGGAACTGGCATATCTCATATTGCTAGGTTTGGCTGATCCCTTCCAAGTGTGAATGCTTTTGCGATTAGGTTGAACCAATCTAGATTTTATCGAATAATTAATCACCATCAGAATTAAACTTAACACAAGTGATACACAGCACAAGTTTATAAACACCCATTGACACCAAAACAATTGCTCCTATGTTAAGAGCTCTAAGAGGTTTGTTTGCTTTCGTTGTCAGATATTTGCAATATATTTCCATATTTATGTACTTTAGGTTTGCCCATTTACATCACCTTTTTCAACATCATCCAAAGTCTATGCAGACGGATTCCTATCTTTCTCTATTTTATTTTCCCTCGTCTTTTCACATCAACCATTTATACACTCTCGGAATTGACTAAAAATGCCCTGCCTACAGGTTGCCTCTAATATTATACATGATCTGCATTGAACCATAGCACTACTATCAACAATATTCCAGGAAAATTAATGGTTAACTTTAGACACACTGTAATCCTATTAAACGGACAAAATTTAAAATTATTACGCAATATCTCGCGATGAAATGATAATTTCAATCCACATACAATAGATTACAATAAATATCGATACGTACCAACAGTTTTCGATAAGACTTTATTCACAGATGATTTATTTCCTTCAGAAAGTTGTGGTTTTCCTGACATGGCAGCTACTGCATTTGCTCTCGTTTTATACTGGAGATGAGTGTTATTATTGTTATTAGTGATATTAACAGGAGATGATTCATTGCTCAAGTGTCTATTTCCAGTTCTATTCATTAAATATTTATTAGTTGGCTTGTCAGATACAGGTGGTTTTGCTTTGTTTGTTTTCAATGGAGAGAGCAACTGTACAAACGAGGCGGGAAAGGTGCCGATGTCTGATCCGAGTCTACCTCTGTACCACGATCCGTTATCCATCACTTCCAAGATTACGACTTCATCACCAACAACGAAACTCAGTTCCTCATCCAGTTGCGCCGTTAGGCTCATAGTAGCCTTCGCTCTGCCTAAACCTGGAAAATTTCACAAACAGAATATTATATACTGTATTTAAAATGAAAAACTTTGAGAACATTCAGAGATAGATTATAATAAATACCCTCCTATTGATTCACCGGATGCTATCAGCCTTTCCATCTGACATGGAGAAACTACTCACTGGATGTTAACGACATTTAGCATACATAATTCTTGACCCCAGGGATGGTTTTAGTTTGAATGGTTTAGACTCTGATTCTCAACAGGAGTTCGACGAGTCAGTCTCAGGGGTTCAGCAGGGGTCAAGAATTCGAGGATTATTTTCAACAATACCATTTTTGGCGAAAAAAAAACATTCATCGATGTTCTTTGAACACAGTGATTTTGTGTGCAACTGATGCATGGTTCATTTTTTGCACTAATAAAATATATACCTCTGTTTTAAAGAAATCATATTTCATTTTTCCAGTAACGAAGGGTTCGGTGAATGCACTAATGAAGCTTCCAGGGTTCGGTACCTCCAATAAGGTTAAGAACCACTGGGCTAGAGGGTCACATATCTACTAATTTAAAAATTTCACTGAATAGTCAGAGATTCTTTATCGAAACAGCAGCCAACTGCCGCTCAGCTAACACATATGATGCTGTGATGGCCAACGGTCAAGTTCAGAATGTTAATGTACATTGAATCACATTTATATGCTCGATACTCGGTATAAAGGAGCCACTGTTTTATAATATGGTACAACAGTTATTATATACTCTATGTCACTGAGTTACCACGCAAAACGTGTTGCTTGACATCCTGTTATTTATTATCTATGGATATACATTTGCCAGTAGTAAATTATTAGTAATTTCGCCGAATTGGGTTTACCATGTTGACCATGACACTTCAGCGTCGGTAACAGACCACCGTGCAAATTTCCAGAGCGCTGAGTCAAGAACCCTAGGAGTTATGCAAACACGAACATACACACACTCACAGCTTCTTCTTTATTTATGAGATTTTCTAATGAGTAGTAGCACTAATGTAAGATAATTCTCAAAATCCAGACATTGAGTCTATAAATAACAAAGTGATGACGGCTAGGTAACATCATGCCATATCCCTTTACTACATAGCATGCCAGTAAATGACATCATATGAGAACCAAAACAACATTTTACTGACGGTTGTGAACTATAGAAGAGACAACTTAAAACTCAAGATTTGAAAGAAAAGGAAATGTGACAAACCCGCTATATCATGGCAAATATAATAATTACAGTCTTACCTTCAGACGGCTGAATGATTTTTTGTGAAAGATGGTTGTCTGTTTGGGAAATATCAGCAGCGTTAGTGGGAATAGTCATCGGTAACAAGCGATCTGTGAAGTTTAAAGGAAACATTCCACAACAACCGGCGCACCGTCCCCTTCCCCAAGAACTGTCGATGGTTTGTTCAAGCACGATTATAGCACCTGGAAAACGTAACCGGAATTGCTGATGAGCGAAAGGCTGTGATTCATCAATACGCTAGTCACAGTCATTACAGGGTCTATCCTTTAGTTGGCACTAACTTTTTTATGCACTATTAAAATGTAGATGTTAGTTTTTAATTTGCTTATGGCATTAGCATGAAGAAGGAAAATCGAAGTGATTTAACTAACTACACATAGCTATTTCAAACTGCAGTATAAAAATTAGTAAATTATAGCTGAAACACTGTAACACGGTTTTGTAACATGTATTTGAATCCTGATGAAAAACCTTTTCCCATTAAGCCATAGAAGGTAATGTCAATTTATTTTGAGACCACAGTATCATGCCTTCACATAAATTAAACAAAATTTACTGGAGCACATGTAGGCAGGAAGCAATTGAGTACAATAGTATGAGTTGTGGAAGGAAGGTGGAACTTATAGCAATTATATTTAGAACATGCTAGGGTCATTTATGTGCACCTGATGTCACAAACTCGCACCTTGTCAAAATATTTATAAATATTTATGCACTAGTGGTTACCAGAATTTCTTACACACATCGCAGCAGTGAGACTATACATAATAATAAGATTTTACACAAGCAAATCGAACAGTGACCAACAAAGATTTTCACTCTTCAATTTCCCCAATAATAATTCATAATAAAGTCATTGTGGAAATCATACCTTTTTCAAATGGCAAATCATCCTCAGCTTCTGGATAGAAAGCATCCAATGCATAAAGCAAAGTTTCACCGGCAGAGCAATTTGGTAGCTGGATATCTTTGACAAATTCCTTGGGAAACTGACCTGAGTTGAAACAGAAAACAAATTTTGGTTATTCACGGAATAAAGGAGAATAGGTGAAAGGAGAGAAAAATTTGGCAGAGAAAAGTGACAATTACGTGGAAAAATCGGGGACAATTAATTCCAATTAGGCTTGAAATCAATTTATTTACAAAACTTGTGGAATCATTCGCGCAATATCGGCCTACACTCCATCATTAAAATGTGTGCCATGAAAATACACAAGAGCCTACAGTGTGTGTTCAAGTATCTGTACTAATATGATGATTAAATATATAAATAAAGTGTTTGTAAATTCAATACCAACCAAATAGGGGAATGTTAATGTAAATGGCAATGGTTACGTAAATATCTGTTGCTTTTAACATCATTCTGAAATTCTTGTTTGGGTATTTTTACCGAAAATTAAATTGAAACTATGCTATGTAAGCACACTTTTATTTGATAATATATATGTAAGCCCACTTTTATTTGATAATATATATATTAAGGAGTCCGGCCAGGGCCATTTGTATTAAACCTGCTGTAAATTGCCAAACATAAGATCGAAAGCAAATCGATACAATCGAATCAACCCCAAACTGTACTCTCGAATCTTATCGGAATGTAACAATGCAGAGTCACACAACAGCACTCTTATTTTCTGGGTGGATGAATCACAAAAGCGAAGGTGAGCAAAGAACAATGTCTTATGTAACCATTGATACCGAGATTTGAATTATGGTAGATAGAATGTGTATAGAAATGCTTGAGGTACAGCAAAACCAGAATGTGGGAAAATTTGTACATAACACAAACATAGTCTCTCCCCCTTCAGTGCTTCCTTTTTATGTTATAGTGATATATTAAACATCATGATAGCCAACATATTCATCACATGAACTGCATTCTTCCATAGCTTATAGCAACCTATTTTCAAGACGTTCAGTGAGGCATTTCAATAACAAGATTTCGATACAAACACATAGTCTTCAAATATTGACTTGTAACGCCAAAAGCATAACTACGGTACTTGTAATAGGAGTGGTAACTATTCAAACTGGATAGAAGTTAGGAGAGCTATGGTTGCCAATCTAAAACCAATGTCAACGATACCAATAATTTTTAATTATGATTATTAATATTTATTTATTTTAGAAAGATTTACTGTATGTGGAAGCTGTAAGGTCAACTAGTCTAAGCCTGTCAACGGTGCGCATTGAAATTTTTCATAGTATTGTGAAGCTTGATATTATATTTTCATAGTTGTGGATGTGTGTACAGTAAATACGATTACCGCTAGCTATCCGGATCGTGCATAATAAATTTCTTCTCGAATTGATTTTGAGTTGAACAATTCAAACACATTCACAGCCTTCAATTCAAACAGTACCCATATCACACAGCTAACCTTAGCCATCCATTTAAACACATTCCTCAGCAAAAGGTCATCTACACAAGAATAATGTTACCTATATGTCTCAGTTCAACTGATATGAATGGCGCTGCCTATCTGAATTTATAGAATATTAAATTTACATCAAAACTCATTATCAATTACTATGTATGTACTATATTATGTAGACTGAGGGGCTGTTATACAAGTGCATGTTTATTTATGTTCGGCAAGGACATATGTTTGAATGTATTGGAAAGAAAAAATTTAGCTCAAGCAAACATAGGTTGTACAAATCATAAATACACATTCTAAACATTACATATATGTTTGTGCAATATTTACAAACTTTAGCACTCCTACTAAGACAGCCACAGCCAAATTCCTTCAAATAGATCTTATTGAGAAGCCAGAATGAAGTAAGAGGGTGAAGGATTTATTATCCTTAAATCAAGAAATTTATTACTGATGACATATATCTCACGATGAGGGATCTCATGATGAGGGATCAAGTATTCCAAGAAGGGGTTTGCCGATCCCTAGTCTAAATCAAAGTTATTAATTTCATCTGTCAAAAGTCAGTAAATTATTACCAGATTCATTGTTGTGTAACTTGACACCGTTCAGCCAGAAATCGTCAACTCTTCCCGTCACTTTCACGACCTCTCCGACATCCAGATTGAGTTCTTCGTCGATGCTCGGACTGAAGCGAAAAATGGCACAAGCGAAGCGCTTCAAGCTTGCTTTTCGATCGTTATTAATTGTGCTCATGTCAGCAGTTGTTTTGTTTATCATTTACATTTTTCAGTCCATATTGGTGCCAGCTTATATTAGCAGGAAGTAATTGGGAAAGCTGAGAAAATTAAAAGCAATCAAAATGAAAGTTTGTAGTAAACATGAACTGGCCAAGAAGGTTATGACGGATAAGTGATCCTGTAAGAATGCGTTCATTCAGTTACTCATGTATACATACAAAAAAAAGAAGAAATAGAGAATGACCACGAAACTATATATTCAATTGTATCTAACTTTGAACTAGTATTCTAAATATCATAAAACTACAGCAAACTAGAGACTGCCTGCTCACTGACTTATAATTAGATAAATAAAGGTTCACAGATTCTTGCCTGACAACCACTAGTTGATCTAAACCTTATACCAAATTACAAACGCATTTTCGAAATATAAATAACACATCAGTCGCGAGTTCAGTGGATGCATTGTAGTTTGAGTTTATTCATAATATCACAGATAAGCAATTTTGAACTGTTATTGTAATTCCTTCCTTCACAAAACCTCAAGACATGATATCACAATAGTGAGTAAGCTATGACGCAAAGGCTGGCAACCTACACAATGAGGAGATACATGAGCATTAGTCAGCTACGACTTTCGATAGAACATTAGGCAAAAAAAAACATGCATTGAGTTGCATCTATTTAATATGACCTGTCATATTATCTATTGAATTGTTCGAGAGTTTCTGATGAGCTTATTGTGAATTTGTGACAACTTCTCGATTAGAACAGCCGCAGGTGATTATTACTCCTGCTCGTTCAAGCATTCATTGTACTGGGTGTAATCCTATATTCGAATCGAAGTCTAGCGAAAACTCACCCAGGTTACTAAATAAAGTAACCCTTACTAAATTTCAATTATACTCTCGATATTTTCATTAAACATGATAATAACCTGGAAGAGTTCCCACATTGTATTGTGAACAATATACCTGTGATACGTGAGCTTCTGGATCATCGGAAATTATTTATAAGCGTTGATTGTACTTTGCCATCTAGCGGTTGGAAGTTTTTACTCCATTTAACAGTTTTAAATGATAAAACAGCGACATCTAGCGGTTGGAATATTTTACTTCATTTAAGTTTATCCATAAGCGTTAGGTGAAGCAAATATTTCCAACCGCTAGATGTCGCTGTTGGATCATTTATAACTATTAAGTGAAGTAAACACTTCCAACCGTTAGATGGCAAAGTACAATCGACGCTTTTAAATGAACTTCTATTGGTGCAATCACGCTCCCCCCCCCCATCTGAGACGTAATACATAAACTAATATTCCCTGAAAAAATTGAGTTGATTGATGTAGGTTAACCCGGAAAGAAATCTATTTCGAAACTCGAAATTGATGTACTCTTTACGATCCCTAAAACTCGTTGCGCGACCCCACGTGGGATCCCTGCTCTAACAGATAATAGGAAGTACTACACAAAATATATGCCGTTTGCTGCAACGTAAGACGTATAATGAAATGCAAAGTCATTAAATCCCTGCTGTTCTGCGTAAATCCAATCTGCCTGAAGGTAAAAAGACAAATGAATTTGAATTCCCAGGTGTTATAATTCGAGCGGACGCTATATCAACCTAAAAACGATTAGCTTAGAAAAAAATATACTAAATAATATACACACAGGGACCAACCACGGAGACCATATGACAGAGATAAAAAATCGCCTCATAACTTGAAAAACACCTTGCCAGACAACCCAAACCACTCAGAAAGAAATTCTGGCCATGGAGAAATTGGAGTGGAGCCCATCTAAAAATGAAAAATAAATAAATAAAAACGTATTTGATTGATAGTAGGATTCTTAATATATATACTACGCTAACACATTTTTCTATTTGAAGATTACTCTCCGAAAAAATGAAAAAAGCATTTCCGAAAAAATGGCGAAGTTTATTATGACAATTCCAGATACACAAATCTATGTTCTCCTCTATATCTTACAATAATGATTTTGTAATCGATAGGAATAAGTTAAGAAAATACTACTACATCTATGACATAAATCACAAACAAGGTAAGAAGAAACCAAAAGAGACAGCAGAAGCAAACTAGCTGTTTATATGTCATTATTCAGTTCTTGGATTCAAAAACATAACTTGGGAATACAGATGATTCGATATAAGTCAAATTAATACATTACAACTTCGCTTAACCAATGATGGCTAAGTTCCGCAACCAGCGGGACTACCTACCGAAAGGCTCTTGTTTTGGTAGTTTTTTGTGCCAAATAAATCGCATTAAAATGCAATCACTCGTTTTCATATGAAAAATAAAAAAGCTCTTAACATTTTAGCAATAAAATAAGAACAATCATCATAATAGTAAATCATCACAAAAAATTGTTACAAAAAATATATATCATGATGTTTATATTCTCTCAAGAATAACAAATTAAGATAGGAAAATTGTGAGCGGGAATAATTTTCTTCTGATCGTGTGCGGGCCGAATGATATTTAGTTTTTTTGTCGGGTCAGTTTTTAAAAAATGATATTGAAAAGCATGCAGAAAATTTTCCAAAATAGAAAGGGTGATTAATAAAAATATTCACGCAACCGACAAAAAAGCGGAGAATAAATAGGGATAAAAAACAATATGTTAGTATGGCTGAATACAAAAAGAAAACTTGCCAAGATTTATACAGCGTTGTCAAAATACGATTGGCAAAATTGATTTCCGTTTACTAAAGGTAGCGGCAACGCCGCCCGTATATTTTTCTACAAAATGAATTTTATATGAAATCGGTCGACGCTTCTTTCACTGATCTCGAGACGAAAATAATTTGAATGAGTAAAGAAGTCCATTTCACGTCAAGTAAAAATGTGATTTTTTTTCAAAAAGTGTTAATTTTTTAAGAAATGAAGAAAGTTTTTAGCAGCGTTAGCTCAGCTTTGGTTTAAAAAAATGTTGGTTGCAGTGGTACACTAGGTTGCATTGTATTTCAGTAGACGAAAAACTTTGGGTTTCGCGATGAAAAAAATAGATATCTACTCCGTCGATGGTTTTTTTTCTACTCTTACGAAAAGGTTTTAAAAAGATCTGCATATTACTTAAGTAGTACAAAAGAGGAAAAAAATTATCGTTTCAAACGTTACTGAAGTTATTGCACAAAAACAAACAACAATCTGGCTAGAAAAAATGTTTTTACTACTACTGTAAGCAGAATAAAAACTGAAATGTGTTCCGTGTGTTTCTCTAAAGTGCTGGGATTTTTTATGCAAGGATATTCTATGTTAGTTGAAGGTCAATTAAAAAACACGGATTACGGCACGTTAAACTCCCGGATCGAACCGACGGTTAGTAAACACAGATCATTATTTAAGAGGGACAAAATGTGAGATGAGGCTAACTGTTTTGCTATTAGGCACATTTGAATACCAATGAATCCTGCACCCGTTACATAAGAGATAAAAAGGGAAATGTCATGGTTTGCTAAATTAACTAAAATAACATCAATCGTTTTAGCTACAGTGTTACGAAGGCAGATTTCAAACAAGCGAGGAGAGAGATAGCAGTGACCAGTGAAAAAATACAAAAATTCAATGGCTTTCATCACTTGATAAAACTTTTCGATAGCGATATTGCAAAACGATAGAAAACTCGACAGAAACTCCCATATAAAGCAAACGTTATCAAGTAGTATCATATTTTATGGCTCAAAAGATGCAGCTCTATTTTGAATGCAGTCTCTGGGGGAAAAATCATCCTTAACAAAAAAAGGAAGTCTTTCAAGCCGAAAAATATGATGTGATCGAAACAAATCTAGAATAATTCATCAATTTAGATTTTTCATAGAGCGAAGCGTAGGCAGAAAACGCATATTACAAATGGCAAAAGTGAAGACAAAAGCGATACTTTGATCAAAATATAATTAGTGGTTAGTGATTGCACAAAGCACGATTATTGAACTAACTTATTTTCTCCATCTACTAGCTGGCTATAAGCTGATTACGTCAGTGGCAGTTCTAATAGAAGTTTAGAAGATTTCATGATTCTAGCAATGCATAAGGTGAAACGTAATAATATTTAGTAAGTAATCAAGTTAGATTATGAAAGAGTGTTTTAAAACGTAACACAATAGTATTTAAAGTATCATATCGACAACTAAGAATTTATAGAAGAATCTTAGAACTGTGACAAGCCAAGGAGAAAATTTCGACCAACAGGAAGAGGGCAAAACCAAACATCATAACTCGATCACAATCTGCATAAGGATATAAAAAACAAATCACATTGAATAAGAGCAAGTTTTTGTCTGAATAAATAATGGAAAATTACTCTTTCTATGCAAAAATAAATATTCTGTAAAACACAAAGCCATGCACTATCTCAATTAAATAAAAAACCGTCGAGTAGAAAAAGAAAATGACGCCGAGTCATTCGAGGAGGAGCGACCCGGCAAGCAGCAGATCCTACATAAATTAGTCGTTTAAAAAAGTTTTCTAAAAAAGGGAGAGAAAAGCTTAACAGACAACAACAAGAAAAAAATACCCGCACCAGAGAACACACACCAGACATAAAGACTAAACACAGAACAAGCTTTCAATCAGCTTCTACATCTCAGGAACAATATATTAACGCTGCAAAAGCTGGATCGACAGAGGGAAAGGGACTATAATACACATATATCATGTAGAAAGACGGGATTCCTGCAGAATACAATTATCCCCGTCTATGTAAATAATGACTAGCAGTCATATGGAACATAGCGTTACACAGTCAACTTATAATTCCACCAACATGTGGCAGCGATATATATATATATATATATATACAGCAGACATACCAGAAAAAAAATCTTGCAGAATCACACAAAAATCTTAGCAGTCTGGCCGTATACCGAATCCTGGATTATATAACAAATAAAAAATACATAAAATCGGACATCGGTCGACGACACGTCGGCGAGAAAATACAAAATGGAACTACAACGATTGCGTCTAGAGTGTGTTCGTTCGAAGTTACAGCCGTGATATTTTTCATTTAGAAAACGACACCAATTACATCCATACAAAAACAAAGTTACTCGTCAAATATATACAAAAGTGCTGGTACAAAATCGATCGCTGAATCGTGTTGTATTCCGGAAAACTTTTAACAAATGACGCTACTCTGTCGCACGATGGACAGCATACAAAAAGAGGGAGACCGGGAGAAACGCAATGCCAATTAATAAATAGAGTTACTAAATAAGCTACAAAAAGTGGTCGTGAAACAAATTTTCTTATCAATATTTATACAAAAACCCCACACAAGAATGAAATCCTCAAAAGGCAGGGGACTTTACCTAGAAAAATTAATACATCCTTAAAAAATACCGGCGAAAAACGGTTCATAGTTTAGCTTTAAAGTTGTGGCAATGAAGTAATACAAAATGAGTAAGAAACTTTGGTAAGGTTTGGGAAAGCTGAAGAGAGACATGTGGAAAAATTTTCAGTGGTTGTGGAGGGGATTTTGGGGAAGAGTAGATACTTTCGAGAAATGTCACAGTGATGAAAACAAGAAGATTTTTATCACAATAGTCGGTCGAACAGAAAATGATTGGTTTGATTACTGACTGCAATGAAAAAGATTTATAACAGGGGGTTTACAACAGAGTGGTGGTGTGAGAATGAAAATTAATTTTTCTTTTTTCTCTTTTAAATCAAAGTGCTAAATGCTACATCGAAGATTTCTTATTATTCAGCAAGCTCTTTACCAACGGAAAGGCATGGATCGTGGAGATCGGTCAGCACCTTCCTTAACCAACGGCTTGTGGAATTCACGTCCGGGTCGAGAATGGATGTTGGACCAACACTGTTCACAGTAATACTGAAAGAGGAATATTTAAATGTAGTTGGAGTATTGAAATAATTTGGACAACCCTGAAGATTCTTTAACATCTTATCACAGTATGAGGTATTTCGAATGATTTTTACTGTACGACTAACTATGAAAAATTTGCTATATGATAAACTATGATGAACTTCTGAGGTTTTATACTTGTAGCAGTATCAGCAGCATGGAAACTCAACAAAGATTAATAAATAAAAGTGGAGCTATGTAGCAATTAGCAAAATTATCTAGTCATGCGTTTATAACATTCCGAGCTGTACTTATAATATGACGTTACTATACATTACTTAGTTCGACCGGAGGCTAGTATGTTGAACGAAATGCAGATATTGCCTCAAGATACAAAATCTATGTCTACGGTCTACAAAACCTGCAATGGGTATTATTAGCTTCACCTGAAGTGTGTTGTATTCATCCATTAAAGAATAGTTTACAACGGTAAACAAGAATATCTCACCTGCAGACAAGTAACGTTGGCGCAAAAGAACGGGGCAAATTTTCCACCGCATCTTGCCCCTTGACACTCGTCACAAAGCTGATCGTCGAGGACGTAGGGTTTGACTTCGACCTGGTACAGTTAAAGGTATATCATTAGGGAAACTATAAGAATTATCTGACACATTTCATGCCTTGAATAGCTCCACAGATAAGAACGGTGCAAACCGATTCTATAAGCTGGGAAAATTAAGTTCAAAGCAACATACTCTCTTGTCAATATCTCCATGTTGAAGCTGCACGAATCTGGCGCTGATGGCTGCAATGTAACTCTGTTGATTGGAAAAGGCGACTCTTCCGGCACCTTTGGGATATTTTAGTTCAGGATCAACGTCTATGCCGGCATAGCACACTCCTCCGTACAGTCTATCCATGATCATGGCGAGTTCGACTGGAGATAATAAATTTAATCAACAGTTAATGAATTATACAATACTAGAACTAAACGCAGCGAGTTTTCAATATAATAACTCTCTGAACGCCACATACCAGCTCTCAGTGGACGGGGGACACCACCAACGAATATGGTTTTTCTCGGATCGAGAGGCTGTGAACCATCGNCACATAAATAAACATGACCATTGAATTTAGTGATATAAAGTGACAGGCAGTGACATTTACAAAGTGGATTAATCGCATTCAAATTCGATTCCTTGAATCTCAGCCGTAATGACATGACCTGATCCGAATGCTTGTTGCGAATGAGCAAGTACATACATTTATATAAACAATTTAAGTAGCAATTATCCATGTATACATGAATGCCAACATAAAATGATGATCTACTTTCATTAAACAAATTTAGTTTACAGATGTTACTGGATCGAACAGGACAAATAAATCCAATACAAATATTTTTTGACATATGGAAGTATCGCATCGGACGGAAGAAATAAAGAAATTTTCATGGGATTGCAATTACTGAATATCATATGTATTTGAAATCCGTTTTTAAAGTTTTCTTCGCAAATATCAGCAATCGGTTTGTGCTGGGGTACGAGGCCACAGGCCATGACGTACAACATTTCAGAAATCTGAATTACAGTCTTGTCTGACCTAGGTAACATTGCAACAATATGTCATAAACTACATTACCTATAAATCGTTCAATACTGTGTTATATGTTCTTTGTAATTGTTGTTGACTGTGTCACCAGGGGAATCTATTGCACCTGACCATACAGATTACGAATTACAAATTTACTGAAGGATTATCCCTGATGCTAAGTTTATTATCCAGATAACTGTGTTTACATGGGAGGCTTTGTACTACAGGTACAGAGATGAGAAAGTAAATGAATGATCAAAATGTATCTGGCTTAGTTGTGCAATAAATCTACTAGCCACAATGGTACAGTATATGCTAAAGTAAACACATTGCGAGTTCAAATAGTTAAAAAAGGGTCAGAATACAACTGCATGATGTGGTCACCGAGATAACAGTTAAGAAATGTCAACATTAAGTTATCTAAGGTTAACATCCTGAAGCGTAGCTTCAGCGAAATATAGCATATGTTCATGCGACCTTTGTTCTTGTTACAAAGTCCCTATTGCCCTGCACACTGAACTTATAATCCCTGTTCAGCAGTTAAAGATGATCCATAATATAAAATACATAATGTAACACGATACACAATTGAAATGCAACTTTGTACTCTTAACAATCAGTTCCCCATAGTCCAAGCCAGATCCTAACTTACACGGAATTTTAATTATAAGAAAGAACAATAGTGACACAACCAGTGATCAAGGAACTGTTACACGGTTCCTGCACTATCTATGTATTGTATCTTCATTTACTGCTGTAATTCAATTGGACAGTAAGGAGATGAATAAAACAATGCCTGGATATGCCGAGACTAACATTTCCAGCATTTATTCAGGCTTATATATATAGATTATTGTAACCTGATATCGTGGAAGAAGACGACATGGTATACAATACACTTAACTATTATTATCTGTGAATGCCAGACATGTTCTAATAGGATATTTGCCATAATTCCATGTGACGTTTACCAGTTGTTTTTCGTGGCGCAATGTAGATACTTCTTTGCCCTTTATATTACCCCTCGCAAAACGACATCTGTTTTACTTCCCCCAGCAAATACCGCTTCGTATCACCGTTTTAATTCTATCGCGACCATAAAACTACATGAGACACCGTTGTGTATATTTGCTACCGACAGCCGTTCATTGATTTAAAAAATGAGATCTCCGGAAATAAATGTAACCCGCGAGAACAAGAATACAGAGTAGCATTAATCGAATGCTCTGGGTCAGTTAGCTTTAAAAATCGATACAAATCGAAAATATTTCAATGTTACAATCACGGTAACAGTTTGCTTCGAGGCAGGTCATGCTACCTACGATGATAGAAAAACATATTATTGATAGGCGACCACAAAATAATCCCGGAGTACGCACGCGTTCCCGCACTTGAACTGGCCGTGAGCAGTAAAAATAGTGGGAAACATGGTATGTGTAATATGACAGAAAACATTCTCCCGACATTGTAGCATTCTACGATTATATCAGTGTATCGTCTAGCGAAGTGTACTTATTAATGACGTCATATATATAAACTAAAATTTCGTGATAGGACATTTAGAAATGACGCAAACACGGAAATTTTACCGGATGGGAACAAACATACTTATCGACAGCGTACTATCAACGGCACGCGCTAATACGAGATCGCGGAGGAAATGCTAAACTGTCACGACCGGAAAATTCGAACGAAGCGAAACTAAAAAAAAACTGCGAAGGCCGATTTCAGTGTACGATAATTCAGTGAATGTATAACTTTGTAAGCGTCAATGTTTTTTAGTTTATTGTTTTGGTTCAGTAGATGCTATAAATACCGTTGTTGTTTTCCACTTAAACGTTCAGTTGTTATTCATACAAATCTATTCCCTATAACTTTGCATTCAAAATTCAAATAGATAAGGCCATGGACAACATTTTACAGTGGAAACCTAATCGTACCCATTGTATGAATTATTTAAATCTAGTATTATTAATAGAAGTAACTGCTACATACCAACAACCACATACACCGAACCACAATTACATAGATGTTTCCGGAATACTACGGTGTAATGCTAAGGTTCTCACCCACTAATTCCGCTGAACTCTGCCCGGTATTATTCTAGTGTTTTGGGATAGACACGGTTCATCGAAGACTACTCGTAGGAATTATTCAGAAACAGGAGATAATTGATATTTCAACAAGGCCAAGGCGGCTTTTGAAAATCAAATAGCTGAAACAGAGTCAACATAGAATTGTTTCACGGGAACTCGAATAAACAGGTAAAAAGGGAATTTAGAAGCGTTAAGAGTATAAAAATGGCTGACTAACTAAAATCATAAGCTGCGAATCGAATTTTGCAAATTCTGCTGAACCACGCTCTCGCCGTTGTTGTGAAAAGCTAACTTCGCAGGGCGTAGTTCAACATTCTTGTAACCAGATTATGAATAATCATCATATTGCGCAAACATCACGAAAGATTCATACACCAAAGTTCAACAGACGAATTCAATGAGAAAACAAGGTATAAAGGAACATTAAGTAAATAGGTTATTAATCAGTGGCCCATCTTCATTGAAAAACTACACATTTTAATTTCACGAATATGCTTTGTCTGTTGTTGATACAGAAATATAAATTTTGCCACATCTCAACGCTGTACGTGACAGGAATGTTCTAATAATAGGAGCTTGGAGCTCCATGTCAGGTTCGTGTCTGTGCGTCAGAGTTATTAAAGACGAACATATCAGCGAGCACCCTATGTAATGCTATGTGTCAGTTTCCGATGATAGTCTATGGAGAAATGAGCAGTATGGGTGAATGCCAACCACCGACATGAGTTATTATAGGAATAAATATGGACATGATAGCAGTATCCGATCTACGCAAAAACAACAGGGGTTTCTCATTCATTTGCATCAAGTAAGGCCAGTTAAGCACCACTTAACGAACGTTCGAACAGTTAGAACTGTTCGTCATACATATAACCCCTCAATGAAACCCACCATGTCAAAATATGTCGTTAGATCATAAAAGTTGCAAGGTTATAAATGAATCTGTTTTAATATGAAAAATGTTCGTAGGCGTCCTGCCAACACGGAATACGATATATTGAAAGTAATATGGATTTCAGGATCGGGATTCAGTTTCCGGATGTTTTTTAAAGAACAATTGTGAGTTTTCAAATTCAATAACAGTAGGTCAGATGACCCATGCTATCGAACGCTGGAAACTCCCTTGGGGGGTCGTCATCCAACACCAGACTAGTTATATTGATTATTCATGAGCTTATATCGACCCGGCGTTAAATTCCTTCACATGTAGCCACGTAGAAGATCGTGGCGGATGGAATTTCCCTCAGGGAGCTAAGAGGGTTAATAAATTGCAGTAGATTACTATCACGTGGCCGTGAGTCGTCGGTAACTGGTACAAAGAAAGCATTTCAAAAATTCAACGCAACGAACAACATCGTGATGTGTGGGTTATCTGGGCGACCTGACAGTGTCTGAACCGTTACGTAATTGTTGAAATATTTCGATTAAGAAAATGAATTTACCTGAAATAGCAACTAATATTAATAATGAAAAACAATTATCATGATATTAATGTTGTGGTAGTAAGGCAATTTTACGGTTCAGTTCTTTCAGAAAATCAGGTATACAATCGCTAGCTGATCGGGTTTCTCTAGAACCCATCAATCGGTTTTCGATTACTGCACATTGCAAAGAGCTTTGCAATAACGCTGGCACTGAGTTTTCAATGGTTCGCTTGATTACGTAATTTTAATGGCAGTAAGCTGTGATTCACCGACTACTGTACCGTACTTAATCCCTTTATCCCGAAAGAATTAATGCTAGCACTTTATCGATCTTGCAATGAGGTACTGCACTGTACAGTTCTAAGTCATGTAATGGATAACAAGGTCATGAACATCTTCAGAGACCTATAGCACTGACTTATCTTAAGCTAAGGTGACGTAGTTTCGGTCTTTATAAAGTTCCTCGTGCGTTGTGACTTGTGAGAAGTTTTTACTAATGACAACACTGTACAATATGACGAAAACATATCACATTATTTAGAAGTCGATAGCTCGTCGAAAGCTAGTCGATTACCCGACCATTAACTTGTGTTAATTGTCGTTAACCGATCGGTAACGAGACCCAAGTCTGGTTCGAGTCGAGAATAAAATTGAATTTTCGAGCGAATTGCGTAGGATTCAAGTAAACTAGCAAACAAAGTCTCAAAAAGAAGCAGCTTTGGATAAAAGGTGATAACAATTTTGTGAAAGATGTCCTTTCAGAGTCCTTTAGTAAAGACTTTCACAAGCAAACCAGTGCTTGTCGTGGCGAGTTCTTCATGAGTTCGCTAACATTACATTAGAACTCACTGAAAGTGAAACTGCAATCAACTTATTTGTTGCAGTTGAATAGTTTTTATTCTCCTGGTCGATTGAAACAATATGTTATCGAACAAATAGTACTTCAGGCAATTGCACATGGGCAGACGCTACGTCATTGACAATTTGACAAGTATGACGAGCCCAACTATCTATCACTCACACGTTTACAAATTTGCTACAGTAGCAAGACCGGATTAATGAAGGGGCAATTGACCCTATACCCCCCCCCTCCCAAAGACTATAGATTTGAGTAATATAGAGAAATAAAGGCTGCACACTACTACTGGTCAGATCAGCGTGAATTTTTATCACTTTGGGAAACTGGAAATCGTAGTCATGGTTATTCTTAGTCAATTAAATTTGAAAATATAAAATCAGACGTCTTCAGAGGTACATTTTAGTGAATATAAATCACCATCAAATAAGTGTATGGTGAAAGCATTACGTAATGCCCAGTAATAACACAAACTTTATAATATGTTAGTATGGCGCACCCTGCAGTTCCTTGAAATAAACATTATCAATGTACATTGCAACAATCAACAGCAAGCGAATTCGCTGATTCATCAACTGATGACAGACGATCACGAGACCAAAACAGTAATCCAAATAAGTACAATCAATCAAACAATGAATTTTCTGGTTGGCCCGCTATTGCTTTAAGACCGCGCAATCGGATTTATTTCTAACATGGTGGCACATATCTTCTGCTTAAATACAGAAATTTTTTCGAAGGATTACAATTATTATAATTCTACGTAAATCTTCTACTTCCGGTCCGTACTTTCCAACACATAAATAGCATCTTGCCTTTTTAACGTAGATCTTAAAAACTAGTAAGATAAACTGGGAATATCCTTCTCAAAACTGTTATATCTTATTTCACCATGTATAACATGAAAGAAAATAAAAACGTTAAACGACCATAAACCGCTAAGAAACTAGATAGGCAAAAAGCGATAAGGGAATTAATGGCGTCATGATGTGAAAGGTCAAGCCGGGCCTCACGGTGGACAAACAAAAAAACAGTTGTCGAAATGTTGTAACACTAGACAGTGCGGTCTAAAGTCCCTCGAGGACATGGAACATAACAACATAAAAGTGCTTAGACATTATTTATCGCAAGAATTACTAACGACGAATCAGTAAATGTTATTACTTTAAACCAGTCAAGACTGAACGAAACAAAGATTGAAGTGACTCATGTGATAAACCAGAAGTTGTTTTCAATCAAGCAGTACGTCATTGAGATATTCTAACCGAACTGGCTTATCATCAACCTATCTTGCATGAAGGTTTTGACATTTTGTCTTCGTACCATTTCTCAAGTTTTAGACAAGATTTTCTATCAACAATCTATGTATAGGCATGTGATACCACTAATCTGTGAGGTTTTCAAAAAAATTCACAACAACACAGCTCCGCGAATACAACGCCAAAAATTGCCCCTAAGCTAGAGAATTCTTCTCGGATTAATTTAGAATATAAACAAGATATGCTTATCCACGAAGTGTGGAAGATAAGGCCCCGCGTCAGTCAATTGATCAGTGACGTACAGCACACTCGTGTTACGCAAGTTAACGTCATTCCTTTTACTCGACGGACCGTACATTATGTGTGAAGGTCAACGTACAGTCCAGTGTTGTTTTGATTGATGTTTAAATTTATCCGGGGATTTTTTTAAAATTATCAACTACTCTACTATAATCCTTTCAATACATCAAATTGCCAAATGAAACAAAAAATGTTGAAGACAAGGGAAACTACATCAACCATAGCAATGCAACTAAACAGATTGGAATAAATAGTACATGTATACATAATATACTTACTGCAAATCGATCAAATCATTTTTTTTATATGAACAAGGGAGACTAAATCTTCAAGCGATTACATTAGTTCAACAACCGTTAAATCGATAGTGAAAGAAATTACATCGATGTTCATTAGGGTAATAATAACAGCAAGAGTATTTTTAGTACTCCAACAAAGGTCAAATGTATAGAGCACAATCTTAAGTTCAATTTCATTTCAGCTAAAAAGATTGAAGCTGAGGCTTACTCAATCAGTAATCAGGACATGATTAATAGGAAGAATGACTCGACTACTTAGCTGGCAATTCATTTCCAGCAATTTGTAATTATAAACTGTCAAAACGTAAGCATTTTAAAGACATGCCTAATGAAAATATCCAAATCATCCTTGGAAGCGATCCAGCCTATCGAAACAATGTTCCATAAATTCTTTGTTGGGCTAAGGAAGGCTACAGTCACGCGATGACCATTACCGAATCATTTTTGATGTGTTACCAATGCCAAGAGATTGATGTTTGTTAAAAACCACAAATGGTTCTAGTGATACTGTTTCACAGTGTGTAGACTAGAATACAACAAATGTAATGAATTCATTGATCACTAGTGAGGCAAGAAATGGTCTGACGTTAAGTTACTAAATGGTAAAATTCGAAAGACTCTGCAGCACTTTTGTTGGAAACCTAATACATTGGTTATATGTTCAGTCCGATACACACGGGCGAGTGTAATACAGTATTAACTGCATATGCTAGCAAAAACAGCCACCACGTTTTTGTCAAAGGTGATAATTAGCTTACAAAATTGATGCCATATAGGCATATACAGACCGCCACTAGAGTAAAGTGGTATCGGCATTTAACAAGTTGAGTGTGGATTTCATGCTTACGCAGCAAACTCGTCCGCTTTACCAAGCACTAACAACCGCCATCACATGATCTATCAAGTTAACAATAGAGTATTTACAAAGACAACAGCGTTGTGCAAGCTTCGGGGCTATTTTACAGAACACTTGCAGTGGATTGGTGGCTTTATATAGAGGTTGTGTAAATTAACCGTGACAAATACGCAGCACACCGTTTTTTTAAAGCATACTAGCTGTGAATTAGATTATATTGTGGACATATGTAAGATATTCCGAGAATGCCCGTCGTCAGATGATAGTATAATCAACTCGCTGTTTAATCAAGCTATAAACTAAAACAAATAACTGAGTTATAATATTTATGCACTTAATAACGGCCAACCGTTCGTGAAAAAACGATGAAAGTTTCGGAAACAACGATGTGAATAATACAATTAGAACGCACAAAAATCATTAGAATGTTACAGCTACTCAACGCGTGTTAAGTGGTAATTTATTACTTACCGGTAATTGTATTACTATTCGGATTGTACACAAGAAATAGGTGTTCTAAAAATTAAAGTTTTTTGAGTAAAGTGCGAGTTCACCTATGACGTCAAGGGTCAAAGGCCAGGCCGCAATTTCACAATGGTATACAGATGTAACTATTCACGAGGATGTGTAACTTATCGTTGCAGTGAAGTACTGCTCTGTCGCGACCAAGTGCGCATCCCTAGCCTTTCCGCCCTAATCATTCTTTTTGCTTACCCTCTTCAACAAGTGTCATTAACTGTTTTCAAAGGCAACGGGAACATTCTAAAGTACCCTTGTCAGTACAGTGTTCACCGAAATAATTCACGTCGAGTTTAATTTAGAACGTTCAGGATAGACGTTCAGGAAGGTAATAACTACTTGCTACATGCAACGAACGTCTGTGAGGTAATGGAACAATCGATTATTATACAACACACACAAAGAGCAATCGAGGCCATGGCAATACCCATGTTGAGATCAAGTCGAAACAAAATTTAAATTTCGATTTATACATATGTGATATTGTTCAAATGTTTCTATACCCGATTGGTACATTATGTTGAAGTCCTTCATCATTGGAATCCCATCACGTTTGTGTGCTGTACATCAAAGTAAAATAAATGACGAACAAAACGTCAGGAGTACAGCAACAGACCATACCAATAATCCCAAGTAATAACCCCGCAATATGGGTTTATTGCATCTACTAGGCCTTACACGCTCTAATACCACTTTTAAATAAATTACATTCAAAGTCAGCGCAAAAACAATTTAATTTAGCACTTAACTGCGGTCACAAACGGTAGCACAACACGCATAAGTGTTAAAGCAGCAGACGCTGCGGCAGCGCTCAACAGCTGCAATGTAGTTAACATAATATACTTATAAGTACTGTATAACGATCTAACATCAAAACACGAGCAATGTGCTCGAATAAGAAAGATTGCCGACTGGAGTTCAAGGTGGAGTAGTTTTAAAGGCGATTGAAGAGTCAGGGGATTTGAATTCAATTGAACAAAAAGTGATACAACACTCCCTGTTTTGCAAATAAATGACTAATAAGCAACTGGCAAAAAGCTTCGGCCTATAAGCTACAAGTATAGTGGGACTCGACTAGATCGGAAGCAATGTTTCTCGTCTGCTAGCAGTCAGTTTAATGGTCATTGCGAATACTTTGGTAAACCATGTTAGACCATAAACCATGAACAACGCTTTCTAATTCAAGGTTTTGACAAGATGTATCAAATTAGAATGTGATGCTTTGCTAGTTCATAAGTATTAATCGGCGGTACAGTAGACAGAAATACAGACTACCCGAAAACCAAATCAATACGTCCGTTGGCGATTATGAATACGTATCCTAGAGTTCCAATCGGATGATTGTTGCGTTGGTCGTCATATGAGAATATAATTACTATAATTTTATTTTCTGAATAAATCACATGGCCAGTGCTAGCAGTGGTTGAACGGTGGTTTAACGGAATGGTACAGTACTACTGCGTTACAACGTGATAATGATCTCTACTATGAATACCAAAAACGCGTCTGTTGCTTGGTAACGGATTTACAAATTCGTTGCCGTTGAACAACCATTATCCAGAGGCAGCCCGTTGCTAGAATATTATTTTATGAACTACTGATCAGACTGTTAACACGTTTACCAGCTCCGTAATCATAAACTTAATAAATTCAAATGAAAAGAACTTAGTGTTTGTTCATCGATTGTTCGTGCATCAATTACCCATAGTAAATGAAGGAGAAAATTGTCAAACAATAACGAGTTAATACTCTACTATAAAGCATTGCAGATGTGGCTTACTATTACAACTAATTCAGTACTCTACAAATCATCTGGTTCATTGTGCTATGATAGGTTGTTCGAGGTAAGGACAAAATACATCAGCAGAAAACCAATACAAACGTAATTTTTCGCTATAGCGAAATTGAAGCTATTAGTGCTTATACAACTCACAACTACTAGACAATTTCAAGACGTGAACCTAGGCTTCGGAATGGTAATTACACAGAGTCTGCTATTGCGAAGTCATTATATTCTGCTAGTATATTATTCTGGAATGATCTCAAACACACATCGAATTCCACTAACAAATTCTTCCAAATCATTAGTCACCAGATCATTTCATTAAATTCCACGACAGCACCAACTCCTTTAAGTCGTCGTTCAATGTCACATATTCAATAGAGGAATATAAAATTCGCAAGACGCTTGTTATGAATGAATAATGAATGATTTTACGCAGTCGTTTTTGCCAGTGTATTTCGATGCCAACGTTCAGCAATTCGAAGTAATCTAGTCTGGGACAGCGTTTCGCTGGTATTAAAATTCCTTCAAACTACGCAAAACACGATAAACTATGATGCTTCTTTGCCGCGGGCCATTGTGGTATCCACGTTGAAGGCTGAATAACTTCACAAAAAAAAAAAAAAAATCTCGGGTGGAATTGTACTGAGGCTGAAAAGTTAAGATCGCAGGGCGCTTATCCTGGGAATACAAACTACTGACGAGTGAAAAATTTGGTAGAAAACCCAGCCTGTAGATATATTCCAACACTGATGCATTACTACTGATCAACCACACGTATGTTCCACCTTGTGTAACATGTAAATGTACGAGATTCGAGGACTCTTTGTCTGCAGTAATGTGGAACCGCGAAGGCTCACAACAAGCGATTGCTAGCGAGGGAGTTAATCTCAAGAAACATGTCAAAAATGACGTTGGTTTCAAGAGCCATACATAGCTACCTAGATTCGGAAATTCTTTTGCGCATGAGAGCACAGTTCGGGCTATTCATATCGTTCATTATTACACTGACGAAAATCACATACTTTTAGTAAACAGTGCATTATTAGTTTCTATACACATACTTACCTACTTACTTAATTACTTACTGAGACTGTCAATAGAAAAACTGTATTATTGATTGCCAAACTAGAAGAGTTATCCAATGGCAAGAAATGCTACCGAATTTTTTTTATATTCGTTTTACGATTGTCAGATGTAATCTTAATCTTTTAAAAATACCTCTGCAATACAACGACAACGAAACTAGAAATTAAAGCTTTCCTTATGGATGTTGTCAAAGATAGGAAACACGTGACATAAAATAAATAATAAAGATATACAATCTATCATTCTTATCACTATCGAGTATGATTGAACGCGATAGACAAAACTTACTTGTTCTTGGAAAGGCTTGCGTCGCCGCTGACATATTGTTCTCTGACCGCAGGATATCGTAAAGCTGAGATTCGATACTTCCCATGTGCATAGAGTCGACGTGGTTTCGATCCTGGAGATTCTGTGAAAATGAATAAAACGGAATGAAACTAGGTTGTGCTACAATTCAGAAGACGGCCTCTCAAAACGGACAGATGTACAAGCAAGCACGGGCTGGACATAAGCAGTTACTTATGCAAATTTTCAACCTTTTGGAATTACAAATCAATATTAGACAATAGGAAAAACGGGCCACTAAATACCCCCCAGCCCTGTTGGTGAATTCAATTTACTGAACGAGTGTGTCATCTCGTATGTTCACTATCAACAGCACGGATATATCACTGTAACTTGATACGGAACGGAAGAATTAAATTAGCAGCAGTTTAAGAGGAAATGTATTAACAAAGTATGCGCTTCGGATGCGATTGCATGCACAGTATGGTAGCGCCATTATGTTGTATAACGAAACGCTGAGTTTGAAATGCCTCAGGCCTCAGTAATATGTAAAATACAGTATACTTGCATACGACGCCGGAAAGTGGGAGTTTACCGCAAAGCAAAGCTATCGAATGATACATCACACATTTTGCACGAATCTGTATAAGTTAAGGTATTTTCGTATGCATGTAACGGTATCAAACCCCTCATCAAAAGTAATTACCTCTTCCCACCATCCGGGAGCATGGATGAAGTCGTATGGAAAAACAAACACGGTAAACATAGTGCATGGCTATTATATGGCAAATTTGGAATTAAAAAACAGGATCGAAAAGAATTCAAAGTTCACATGGCTGAGTAGCTCATAATTCTTGAAAAAGCATCGAGTTCACACAACGGCGAATTCAGTTAATGCGTTTGCATTATGCATGGAGTTTATTTATACTGTATTTTGTATATATAACACAACACTATTATAATGTTAATCATAAATTCTGTACAGAACGAAGTATTGAACAAGACGTACACAGTCAAAGTGGCGTCACTCTCAAGGACAAAAATTAAGAGCAATAAACATCGCATCGTTCGTTGTACATCGCCATTCTCTTAGCAAATTGATAGGCTTATTAATATTAACAAGCGTGTACTGTGCGTGTGTTTACGATTCCAGTTATCGTAATACAAAGAACTTGAGGTCAAACGGTGTACAATTTATGTTTTTAGATACGAGGCATCAGGCATGTACAAAAGGCATCTATTACTTATCAGGTAGCGGTAAATTTTGATTGTAAATTTTTCGCTCGTTTTCGGAATGTTTCGGATAATTTTAGTGAGGTACGGAATTTTCGTATAGTGGGAACAACAGTACAATGACCGTGTTCAACCTACGAGAAATTGCATGTCTAATCTACATATTTGAAATCAGAAAAAGAGGGGTAAGCCCTAACGATGAACAACGAATAATAATTAAGACGGTTAAGCTATAATTACAGGGATAGGGAATACAATGATAATGCGGAACACGCATAGCGTAGTGGAAGAGTCACATCCTTCCTTTAAATCGATTGAGCAGATGGTCTCATACGCGAATCGTTAGGTAAAGTTGCACATTAGCAATATGGTTGATTAGGAACTCCTAACAAAAAATGTCTCACATACGGTTGGTATATCATCAATATGTTGCGCAAAACACGCAGTAAAAGAGGATGCAAAAGTTAGACTCAATACCACTTCACAATCTGCGTATTGAAAATTCAAAATGATACTGCCAATTGGCTCAAAATAGGAACTTTTTAACAGAACGTGAACTGAAGACTGAAAAAACGAACCATCTTAAGTCAAACAGTTGATATGTTACTTACTGGAAAAGGTGCTACTAAAACAAGCGATGAATGCATATGAGCCTGTTTAGCCCGGAAGTAAGCATCCCCTAACGTATACGCGACACGTAACTATAGTAGGAGATGAATTTTTATCACATCTACGGAACAGCACTACATATGGATAACATCCAGTGATTTGTAGTACTCTTGAATATCAATAGGCAATAATTTGTGTAAGAGTTGGACCCTCTGCAGGTGATTAATTCCACTTTGTTCATTAGTCACAAGCACGCGCCGCAGAGACCAATTAGACGAAAACCGAACAGCTTTGGAATAGGAGTGACGCATGACGCAATTTAATAAAATATTCGACGCATGGGTGAGATATTTTTCCGTTTTTAATCAGATTATTGACGAAAGCCGATCAATTCCACAACTCCAGGGAAATGAAAGCCCAAAGGCAAGCTTGTCGGGTAACGATTCAAATAGCTTGCCACAAAGCGCCGTAATATCTAACTTAACTCCATCATGTGAGAACTGCAACAGAAACTGCAAATTTTCATCACGCACCGGCATGGAAATACTACTCAAAGCTAGCAGAAAATCGATAAATGCGCCACATGACCTTTGACCGGACGCAAGAAAACAAATGTACTAAGTACACACGCGAATGAATAATAAAATCAGAAAAATATTCAACACCATGCTATCAAAACATATAATAAAGCGCGCGCTAACCACTCTCCAAACCCTCATAATTGGGCTGCCTGTATGCAACTGTAATAGAAAATCAGCGAAGTATACGATTCGCTAGTTTTTGTTATCGTCGGTGTTATACAAGGTCATGTAAGCGCTACCAACTTCATGTTTGTGCTTAGAAGTCGTTAGTATGGTTGACAACTGCCTTCTAATTATTTCTAGCATACGTTTTACATAAAGTCAACGACTTACGATCTCCTCATTTCTATCTAAAATGCTATTAGTGAGTTAGGTAAATGTAAAAAGGCACTTGAAAATAAATTCACTAATGACCTTTCAATGATTACCGATTAAACGATTTTGAAAGACGCAAATCAACTCTATATCATGACATATTAGCTAAGAAAATATTGGGATAGCACTCTGCTCAATAACAAATTATAAAAAGCGCCCTGGTTATGCACTACTCCCTGTTTGCCAAGAGGCTTGTAGGGTATATGAATACAAAGTCATACAAATATAATACCTGGGAAGTTGGGAGATATTTGAGCAATTCACTTATAATTAATACAACACACTTAAGCCTCGAGTAATCAAAGAATGTCTTTCAACACTTCAACTAAACTGTTAGTAGAAGTAGCATGAATTTGAGACCAATTGGTAGGTATTATGAACTTCACAATACTATCAAAAGACATGTTCTAATAATATGACAACCATTAGGTCGTGATATCCAGTTAAGAAATAAAAACAGTACTACAAGTGGATTGAATGCCTGAATTATTTTTGTATTTCCTGTGGCACCGTATTTCAAAGTCAGACTACTTTACTACTCATCATCATCTAATAAACCTTAATGAATCATTCGATACCTGCAATAACATCAAAATCACTTTTGATATTGCAAAGTAATTCTTTCTGAGAAGAATTTAATGAGATTCATGAGAGTCAGAAATATTGCTTACCGAGAACAATCCACTTGAAGACGAGTCACCCGTCATCTTGAAGAAGGGATTGTCATCGATAGCAGTCAAGGGCGTAGCCTGTGAACCTCCAAAACCATTGTATCTGGTGGGGGTTGAATAGCTTCTGTTGAACTTGGGTGGTGCAATGACATGAGAAGGTGGCTTTCTACCATGAGCGATGCCATTATATGTGGTTACACGCCCACTGGGGCTGTAAAGAAATTTGAATTAACTATTTAAAATTTCCAAGAAACATAAATATGAATAATAAATGTAAAAAAAATCGAATCAATGTGCTACCTGTTACTGTGGTTCAGTGAATTGAAAAGAGTCGAGTTGTTACGAACTGCATTGCTATACATGTTGTTGGATAGAGGTGCCTGTCCATTACTCCATGATGAATAGCCTGGACTCTTTGGCATTCCTACACCAAGGGAATCTGTCATAAATATGGATATTCAACATTTCAGTATAAACATAATAGCATCAGAGAATCTGAGTGAAAGATGCTCACTTGGCTGAAGGGATGTAGATCTATGGAGTCCAGAATGCATTGCTTGCGCCTGCGCCATCATGGACTGGCTACGACGTTGCATGACTAATTGCTGTTGTAAAGCCTGAAGCTGTGCATTGTTGCTACTCTGCAGACCAGTATTAGCATTGAAAACATTGCCGGACGAAAGAGGATTGCTGAAAGCAGGGCTTCCAATTCCATTCATGGAAGCTTGACCTTGCTGACTTGCCCAAGCAGCAAGTTGCTGTTGTTGTTGATGTTGTTGTTGTTGAGCTTGTAATGCTTGCAGAAGAGCTTCTTCTGTCAGTGGACTCATGGAAGGATCTCCATTTTGAAGGGTGAGGGGATTCGACCAAATAGAACTCATGTTAGCGATGCTAGCGTTAGGAGATGAAGTTTTATCTGGCATTCCGTTGAGACCCAGACCAACAGATGAAACAACGTTGTTAGCATCCAGGTTTTCGAAAGGAGATGTAGCATTTGTTGAACTGATGCCAAGATGTTGCATGTGGTCATACGAGGATATCTGCCCAGAACTTGCGAATGCGAGATTCAAATTTTCATCTGGATGACCATTTTCGCCAGGTTGTCCGTCGCTAAGTAAAAGTGGAGCCATGGACACTCCGAGGTTCATAACTGGGACAGCGCTGACATCACATGCATCATTCTCGTTCAAGAGCTTCATAGCAGTGGGATCTAGTTGAGAAGACTCTTGTCCGTGTGGGTTTTCAGCACTTGACAAGCTAGTATTGAGACTGGAAGTTCCAGAAGTTGTTCCGCTTATATTAACTGGGCTGGCAGCAGAACTAGCATTCCTGCTAACGTCAACTCCGCTTTCATTAATGGGGGAAAAATTCCCAAGCTGCGAGTTGGACTGTGGCGAAATAGTGCCGGGGCTCAGGGAGCCGTTATTGTTATTACCTGCTAGGGGAGGGTTGGAAAGTGCTTGGAGATGAAGATTAGCCATTGCCAGTTGCTGTTGTTTCTGAAGCTGTAACTGCATGAGCTTTTGCTGATGCACTTCAGCATCTATGCCATTCCCCGAAACGCCTGAACTACCGTTTTGAGACACGTTGAACAGAGATGGTGATTGACCGTTAGAAAACAATGGTGCAAAGGCAGAATCACTCATTGTTGCCATCACCTTATTGCACTCACTATCGTATAGTTAGCACTGATGAGGATCTTAATCGTTAACGATCGAGACCACAGAATATCAATATTCTTTTATTGATAAGTTTATGTGATTTTCAAGCCTTTTGAAATAAATATAACTTGGATTTCATGTAGGTTAAGGCTGTAAAGTAAAAAGTTTAAATTAGCTCCACAACTATACTATATGCAGATTATCAACACAAAATGGTTTGATCCTGTTTTTTGGGTTTGAGGGGGGATATGAAGGGAATAAAATTAAAAAGTGAATTGAAAATAAATGATTACAGGAAGCTGTTCATTTTCCAAAAATCTATCATTCATATCAGGGATATTCGACTGCTTTCTACCATACCATAAAAGCCTAATTTGAAGTTAAAAAGTTATACTAGTGATTACAATTATTCAACAAAGGTGAAATAATTATTACAACCATGCCTCAACAAATCTGGTTTACTTAGTTAACAATAAAATTAATAAAGTGATTAAATATAGCTTTCTGGTCAGATTGAAAAGACTTGATAAATAATCAGCAAGCAGATGAGTCATTACAGTGGCATGAACATGATCTAATATTAAATGTATATAGTCCACCCTGTTTACAGGGTCAAGCTAGTTATACCAGATAATTAGTGACACAGAAACCTAGCACCAGGAACTACTGCTGGCTGCCTTTCATAAATGGAAAATATAAAATGAACTTGAATATACATTAAAATTTAAACCAATGTCATGTTAGGTTATCAATATTTTCCATATTATCCAACACAACAGTAAAAAGACATAACTAATGATAAGTTTAAAGGTCAAGTTCTAGCAAGTATTCTTGCTTATGATTTTTTTAGCATTACATTGATTGCTGTTAACTTATCTTTAAATTCTACTAACTAAACTTTCCAATAAAATTCTCATAGGCAAATCCCAGCACACTCCCTGCTATAAAACCATATACCCTTATTTTTTCTCATGAGTTCACAATACTACATACTATGATCGATACACAGTAATAGAACTTATCACGTCTGCTTCTGGGCGACTCATCGAAAAAAACTACAGAATACACTGAAAATATTGCAACCTAGATTATTATCGACATATTTAAATCTGGTTGCTCTTGTAGTGCTTTCTAGAAAATAGCCCACTCAGGAACAGCTAGTCATCGCGTCCTCGCGGGAAATAACATACAAGACATGTGAGAGACCAATATCAATAATGACCCAGCCTCCTTCACAATCTCCTTTTCTATCGCTGCCTTCTTCTTTTTCGTACGTTTAACAATTCCAGCTGACTCATTTAACCCTTTGCCCTGCAGTTGTTGTTTTTACTTATTTTTTCAAGCGTGCTGTACACGTGTGAGGTAGAATAGTTTTATCACCTGTACAAAGGATTATCTCAATGCGAATGTCGGTAACATGGCCTGCTATCCCTTCCAAATAACCAAGAATAATTGAACATCGCGGAAATGAGTCCACTCTCTAAATACTGTCAAAGGTTTATCTTGTTTAGTCATTAGACTACTCTGTATTGAGACGGAGAGCGGTAAATCACAGGGCTTGTTATTAAATTTGTCGAAAGACGGTTTCTAAAGCCACAAACAACCTTGGCTCTCATCTTAATTGCGTAATAGAACATTTGAGCGCTCTAGCACTTCACACTACGTCTACGCGATCAGCTGTTCTCCCGTTGCTCTCTCACCCCACCCCGCGAATAAAAATACAGTACTTTTATTTGACAAAATGTTTTTCGCTATGAGTTTTTTTTATTAACGAGATAATTCAACGATTCCCAAAAAATACCTTCATTTGAGCTCATATATATATATATATATAAATACACATCAACTATTGACGTACGAGCACGTTGACTGTATGTAATCGCCTGCACTGCTTAACTTCGACTGGATTGATAGACCATTACATCTATTTTAACCAATATCATGATTAGAACGTTTTGCTAATAGTTGTCAGAAAAGTGTTGGTCGGTCAACCGAAATGGAATCAGTCTCAGAAGAAACAATTTTTAATTGATATTTCGCTCCGCCTATTTCAAGATAAGCAATTGAATCAGCATTTGCTGGATCTTCGCATGGATTTTGGGTGCTTGGTTCAAACTGTACAGAAATGTTTTCTTCTTCCTTCACTAGATTTTTGATTCCATTATCTCTGTTCTCTTGGATCTGTGGGAGAAAGTGAGTGGTTAATAAGATGAAATTGTAACTCTACTAACATTAATGTATTGGAAAAATCAACAAAATAGGTCCAGAGTGAACACCATTCATTAATTGAATAACTTTATGGTTATATACATTGTTTACTCACAACTCATGTGTGATATATGCGTGAACAGATTCATTGGACATTCCCCATTTTATATTGTTTTGATACAAGTTGTTTTTTCAGAACAAAACTTAAACTTATATCAAGGACGCCTATTTCAACCTACTTCTGGTATATCGTCCTTCTGTGGCTGATGGAGCCAGATGTCAGTATTGATTGGTGTACTGTCTGAAGTATCTTCAATTGCCTCTATACGTTGCAAGGTATTATCTACAATTTAAAATCATATGCTCTCAATATCATATTTTACAAAGGGAGAAAGAACAATAAATCAATGTAAAATCACCCTTATCTGCAGCACTCAGAATGCTCCCAGAAGCACCGGAACCAGCGATATACAATATCTGCAACATCAATGATAAAGTCATTTAAACTAGAGCATTCACAGCCAAGTAAGTACGTCACCAACCGGATTTTCCCTTTTTACTGGTGTCTCTATGGTCACATTGGATTCAGCTTCTGTGGTACGAGAAGAGTCGGAATTTGGCAGTAAGATTGTAGATCCCTGGTCTGCCAATAATTTAATAACAATTATTGTTAGAATATACGTTGCCTTAATAACGCACAAAAAAAATAGATATTCAAAAACCATGTTATATTACCTGTTAGAGCGAGAGTGAATTGTTGCGTTGAACCGTCGTGCGACAGAATAGCGAGTTGCTGGCCGGATTCTGAAGTCATGACAGCTGCGACCTGCTGAAAAGATTTACAGATCTTTTTTAACGACAAGTGGAAAATCATTTAGTTGGAACCCCTAACAACATTTAGGAAATCACGTGAATTTTTAGTGCTAAATTATTTATGAAATATAATCTAGACGTCTTCAACCACCTGAGATGAGTTGCTTGCTTGAGCTTCAGTAGAATTATCTAGAGTTGTAATGGGCAGCAAAACCATGCGATGTTGATCAGACGTTTCCTGGTGATGCAAGCATAATTTTTTTTTAGCATATGTGCAAGTATCTAAAAAATGATTTTTACAATGTTCAGGTTTAATATGGTATACCTATATAACCTATGTAGTACAATCCTAGTGATAGAACTTTTCTGTAGGGTAAATAATATATTGTGCTGATAGTAACTATGTAGTTTAAAATATAAATGAAAAATGTTTGCTAATTTGTTTAATAGTATACAAAACAGAAATAGATATATATTTTTAGAATATCAGTTAATTGCGAAATCCTGTCTAGGTTTGCTAAGAAGGTTATTGGTCTAAATATTTCTACATATGGATTTGTCACGTACACTGCTTCTAAAATGAAAATAATTATTGCTCAACCTAGTAGCAAGAATTATGATGGATTAGGTCAAGATACCTCTTTATCTAATTGCTTTTTTTCAAACACAGGAATGCTTGGCTCTATATGCTTTGCCATCTTTGGTCTTTTACCTGGAAAGAAAAACGGAGAGGTAATTCTGGTTTATATATATCAAGGGTTGCCAACAAGTCAATACGAATAAATACCTGGTCGATCGCGAGTAAATTCGCTTTCAAACAGAATTCTTGAAAGGATAAAAAAATTCCATCAAGTCAAGTCGGATAAATTAAAAAGCATTGCTTTAGCAGTTGTAAAGTAAAATATCTGCCGTAAACGGCTAGTGAAGCACAACAACATAACAAGTAACTTTATGAAGGGTGCAACTTTCGGCGTCGGTATTGCAAAAGTTCTAAAAAAAAATGATGTTTGTGTGTTTTGTAAAGACCGGTCGATCGGTCGATCGCGAGGTATTAAGAAATTTTCTAGTCGATAGGTGAAGTTGGCCACCCCTGATATATATCAATAAAAACAGTAGTGTAGAGATTTCGGAATACAATCGGGAATACGTTTTGATCCCTGGTCATTACCTGGCTTTTTTCTCTCCATCTGCATCTCGCACTCTTGTATGGCAGAATCGTCATTGTGTATTGTCCTCTTATGAACCAGTAAGGTTGACGTATGGGAATAGAACTTACCACATTGTCGACATCTGTATGCATTTCTCTCTGCATGCACAATCTGAAAAATAATTTTAATGAGTGAATAAATTAGTACACTACATAGAGAAACAGTAGAAAATCTCCATCACCTGGTGCTTGTAAAAAGATGAATATTCTGTGAATCTTTTGCCACAGCCTGGCTCTTCGCACGCAAAAGGTTTTTCTCCTGAGCGAAAGTTATTTAGTATTTGATTTTCATTTGAAAGGATATAGAATATATGTATGATCCTTTCGCAAGGCCTGCTACCAAGTAAAAAAATCTGTTAAAGTGACTACATTTACCTGTGTGTATTCGTACATGGTTTTTATAGTTGGTGGCGGTCGCAAATGCCTTATCACATTCAGGAAACGGACACTTGTATGGACGTTCTCCAGTGTGCGTACGTATATGAACTTTGCAAATATTAGATGTAGTAAACGCCTGGAGTTTATACACAGAGCAACAGTTTCAACAAATCATAATATAAAACATTTTAACACAATGCAATTCTAAATTTACCTTTTCACATCCTTCAAAAGGACATTTAAAAGGTTTCTCGCCGGTGTGGGTACGATTATGTTTCTGCAGGTCTCCCGCTGTCTTAAAGGCTTTTCTGCAACCAGAATAATTGCAGTCATATGGCTTCTCACCTGTAGTGACAAAATCATGAGAAGCAAAGTAATGAATAATTTCTTGCTATATCACATAATGTAATATATCATTTGCCTGTATGAACCCTCATATGGGATTTAACAGCGTAGCTGGTTGAAAATGACTTCTCACAATCTTTCCAACCACAAACAAATGGCTTCTCTCCAGTATGTGTTCTTTTATGAACCTGTTACAGGTAGAGTCGATTAAATATTAAGAATAGAACATGATCATCTATCACGAAAATGGTTTTCAATCACCCTCAAATGATGAGAGGTTGTATAAATTTTTCCACAACCTTCTGCATCGCATCTGTAATTCGGTGTGTTTTTCTCCTATGTCAAAAACACAATTCATACAAATCAAAATACAGCGCTCGATGCTATAGATTAGCAAGATTAAATTAAGAGACAACGGTCACCTCATCTATAGCAAGATCAGTCTGTGTCATTGAGGTAGACGTGCTTGGGTTTGGATGATGTATGTATGCTGTTGTACCATCTTCAAGATCGATTGCTTGCACGAGTTGATTACTGATGCTATCTGAAATACATACAAGCAATATAATATGCAAACATATCATACAGACTATTGCGATTCTACCAATCTTTCTGCAAGATGAGTAAAAACATTCACAAATCAGTAATATTTCTATTACCTTTTATTTTATGATATATGAAAGCAGTGGATCCATCTTCAAGTTGCACCGGTTGCCCATCAATAAATGATGCTACAGACACGGATGTACTCGCAATGTCATCATCGGTATTAGCAATGGTGTATGATTCGCTGAGAGTAGCTGTTGCACATCCCTCATCTAATAATAAACAACCAACAACAAATTGCAGGCTGTATCATTTGTGTTATGGTGTTAGGAATAGAATTGGAGTTCTAAGGGGAGACAATGTTAAATTTACATTTGAAGAGATTTCTACTGCATTTACTACTGTAAATAAATATATTATTACCATCAACATCTGCATCGATGCTAAGAGTTTCTTCTCCATCTTGATCCATAGCTCTGAAATTTGAGCCTGCAAGAAAGCAAATTTCAAATTAGCCACGAGTTACCTCAGTATATTTTTTCATTCAAAATCCACGAGAATAAATCTCATGGATTCACATAAACTTCCTAAGTGTCATTACTTCATATTCATGTGTTAAACACTTCGGGGAGTTCATTAAAAGGAATCTGTATTTTTTCGTAGTACTTTGTCGGGGTCTAACTTGTTAATTAGCGATTACAGTATAATAACAGTTCATTCCTTGAGCATTACCATATTGGAATGAAACTAAAAGTCATAGTATTATGGGAAATATTATTACCCATATACCCACCTGCTCTTACGCCTTCTGCATTATTTCCGCCATTACTGCAAAAACAAGGCGGCGCATCAACTGTGATAAACTATATTACAGCGACATCTCGCGGTTGCCTGAAAAATATTAACTTTGTGTTAATCACGTTCCATATCCCAATGACATGAAGGAAAAGTTGCAAAATATATTCCTGCGGCGATAATACCATAGTCTTTAAATACCATGGTTAAATCACTCATCCGGGCTTCCGCTAGTTTTAAATTATCCTTTGCATACCTTCTTCAGGTAGGTAGCAATATATTTAGAACTCCCGTACAACGGGTGGGGGGGGGTAATTGGTGGATTAATATTTGCGAGAAGGCAAGTGAGTGTTTGGATAATGCTGGGGGACGAGAGCCAGACAGTATTCGAGAGAGGACAACATGATAGTCGTGAGCGCAACGCAATCAATTCTTTTTCTCTTTTTTTCTTGGACAAAAAAGCTAATTATTAGGTGTTTTCTAGAGTCTATGCATTTCCTGAGTTTTGTGTTATACGTTACAAGGTATAGCTTAAAAAAAACATCAATCTTTAGTAGATTTTTGATGTAGGTTAA
>QXVX01001122.1:37965-53609 GCA_013436065.1 Halocynthia aurantium | reverse complement strand
ATTAGACTACAATTTCACTGGGTAGGAGTAACAGTTGAAATCGCATCTTTTGCTTTGAGGTTGCGTAGAGAGAAAATTGCGCACTCCCGGGCTTAACCCTTTGGCCAACGAGAAAACGGAAGAAACCGTTCGCCTACCTACTACTAATTACGCGTAAAGCACGTAATCGAACAACAGATTTGGCGCATTTTCTATTGCGCAGTTAGTAGTCACTTTGTAAGTACGTAGTAAAGCTGGATTTTCCTGCGAGTTATACATCGGAGCGGGTTATCTAAGAAATTTAAAACGAAAATGGTTGTTTTTGCAAGGGTGCGGATTATACACGGTAAGGGTTATACACCCGAAAGTACGGTACATTACTAAAATGACTTCAAAATCACACACACAAGTATTTTAAATCCATTTTTCAAATATAACTCATGACCTGATCAACAAGGCTCAAATACAATATTACTAAGATAAATATCAGTTCTCGTTGCATATCCGTCTTATACTATAAAATATATCGCATCAAAATATCCTTTTCACATCTATTAGTATTATTAAAATTTCTTTAGGTATTGTCTGCCAGAACTCCATAAATTAGGGTCGCGACTCACTGGTGGGTCGCGAAGCTATTTCAGGTGGGTCGCGAAGCATTTCTAAATTCTAATTTCTAAACTAAATCGAAGGCTCGAAACAGCATGAAANCATAAATCTTCATTTAATCAACATTAATACTGAGATCATATTACTCAAAATAAAATATATGCTGAGTTATTGTTATAATATATTTGTCACAGCTTGCAATTCTTCAGCGGCCGCTTGTAGATCTTCGATTTTCTCTTTTAATAAAACCTTAAAAAGAGAGAAATTGTAACCTACATTACCTTATATAAAAAGGGTTAATGAAATACAAACTTTGGCAGAAGCTATTATTTGCAGAGCTTGTTTTCTTGGTAAATGGTCGATGTTTTTCATTAAAGCACTTGGATTTGCTTTCGCAATTTGTGCAAGAGTTTTGAACTGAGCATTGTATAGCTGCATAAGTAACAATATAACAAATGAGTGGACATAATAAACAATATATTCTATTATTTCATAACCAGTATAATGTTGTTTTAGAAATGACAGAAGTATAAATAAAAACCTGCTTAGCTCTCGCAAGCTTTACTCCAGGGATTTCCATAAGCGGAAGCAATTCTGCTGTTGTACAATACTGCAGTGCTTGTATAAGCTTTTCAAGTAATGCATGATATGGCCAGAATTCATCTAGTTCCTAATACAGATACAAAAACATATATGTTGTCTGACTGCGAAGAGGCATAGTCAATTAAATGTACAAAAGTTACACCTTAGTAAAATGTAAAATGCACGAGGCAAAGGCCACTGCACTTGACAACAGTGATTGCAAAAAGCCTCTGGGTTGATCGAACCTCGCAGCTATGTCCCAGACCGTTCTTCCGCGAAAGAGAAGGTACAGCATGATTGTGATATAAAACCGGCTGCAAACTTCTTCCTTGACTTTCTGAATAACAAATATAGAATTTCAAGTATAAATAAAGTTTCGAGTATCAAACTGTATAAATTTGATACATCTGAATCAAAATTTCTGTACCGATTTTCTCATGTTATGGCCGGCTGCTCTCATGGCAACGTAATTTTCCGGAATCCCGATAACAGCAGCTGCTTTCTGTTCGTCAGGTGTCAGCTTTCCATATTCGTCAAAGAAAATCATCCAGTTTGGTTTAATGTTCAAGGAAACATCGTGAGGAGTAACCTGAAATTAATAAATTATCATAGTCAGAATATTATCTGTGTATATATACAACGGATTAAATTACATACCAAATAGAGAAGGTGGAGGTAGCCAGCAAGAACAAGACTTTGCAATCCTTGCATCAGATCTTTATACACAGTGTTACTTAGGGAAAGGTCCACTGAACCACGCAGAGTGGCCAATCCAAGCCTTGTTACAGAAAGATTATAATCCTTAATGTCCATAGATTCATACAAACTTGGGTCTAGATCAAAAATGTTACATTAGGAAAAAAAATATTAAGAATAAAAAATAATTAAAAAATACACCTTACCTTCCTCCAGTTTCTCTAACTTAATTAATTTCAAGTTTAATAATTCCTGCAATGCATGCTCTGTAACACTTTCAACTGAGGATATCGCCTTGCCATCAGATCCATCAATTGTGCTAAAGCTCGGAAAGCGTTCGGGCATTATTTTCAATTGAATGACGAATAAGGTACGTGTGAAGAAATTTTTGACATCAGACGTTTTTTTCACAATCTGAAAAGGTTTGTTATTTTCGACTGATGACATTACGTATGTAATCGAAAGCCATCTGCTATTTGTTATTAGTAATAATTTTACCTTTAAGCCAATTAGATTCAACAGCAAAGTCTTAAATCCTTTGCCGCTATCATACATTAAGCTACTGAAGCATGTTTCTACAGGCCCAGTAACCAGCTCCATAACTTTTTGCTTATCCTGTAGAAAAAGACTTACATAACTCTTTCCCCATTCATTCATTTTATCTACCAGGATAAGACTGTACTTCAAATGCATTAATTATCATTAAGTAGATATTCATACTTTTTCGTTAGTTATGATGAGGTAACTCTCTCCCTTGGTGTCTATTCCAGCTCTCCCAGCTCTCCCAACCATTTGCTTGTACTGGGAACGCGAAAGAAAATTTCGGCCAATGTATGGTGATCTAATAATGACCCTGCAATGGAAATTAATTTCAGCAATGATAAGAAGCTTGCGATAACTAGGGTATATAACTAGGGATAATTAGGATATTTCATATCATTCATACGTAGATTACCTCCTAGCTGGTAGATTTACTCCAGCTGCAAGGGTAGATGTACAAGCGAGAACACACAGGACACCATCCGTGTAAGCCTCTTCAATCAGCTTTCGTTCATCTGATGTTAAACCGCTATTTAAAACCGATTTACATTATTATCCTCAACAAATCATTGCACTATTATAAAAATAATTCTTAAATGCTATCACACACCTGTGATGATAGGCAACACCAAATTTAACAGTTTTTTGCAAAGTGGGACAGATTCCCACTTTTCCTGAATCTTCGTACAAAGTTTCTAATATTGCCCTTTTCTCCTTAGCTTTTCTCTCTGTGAGAGATCTAAGATGAACATATTTGCTTTCAATATGAAGTCAGAATTAACAAGTCACAGCAGATTCTCAGCAAGACAGATCATATTATTTACGCTGGTAAAAGTTTGCATATCATGGTGGCTACGTTTTCACAATTCTTTTTTGTCGCACAGAACAAAAGACACGAGTGTTCCGGTATCACTTCCAGGACCATAGTGGCGAGGTGGTCAGTGTCCCGACAGGACATTTCCTTGTTCTTGAAAAACAACAAGATATGGATATATAGACGAAAACAATTACATTATATGAAATCATGAATTGAAGGGATGAACCTTCATAAAAGAAAATAATTGATGCAGCTACCGGATATTGAATGATTCGATCGAATGATAATCGCTCGTCTGGATTGAGTTTCGTCGAGTCCACCCGGTACAAGGAATCGCCCACCTTGACATGTTCTTCCAAACGCACAGGACGAAAATTGTTTGTGTAAACTTCGGAATTTAAAAATTTGGCCAAGTCACCAATATTACTCAATGTGGCAGACATCCCAATGATTTGTGTCATTGCTAGAAAAAAATAATTTCATCGTCGACATATACATTGACATTATTTGATAAACCCAGCTTTCTCCAGTTAAGAAATTAACTAATGCGATTAGACTTGTGGTAACTTACTTTTGCTATATCTCCCACAAGATGTACTCCATTTATTTTGAATTTTTTAATCTTCCTAATTTTGCTCAAACTACGCAATTAGTTTTATTACAGAATTTTTCCTTGTTAAAAATATTTGCAGGCCCTGTATCCATATAGCTTAATTTTGCAGCATCACTGGTAAGGATGAATGCTGTTTACCTATTTAAAGTACAGCACTAGATTCTAGGTCCGGTCATACAATGTGGAACCGAATAGCAAAACAGACTCACCAGACACATGCATTATCTTGGCAAGCATCATTTCAATCGTTGCTCCTCTTCTTCCACCCTCGCCAAGCATGTGTAATTCATCAACAACGACCAGACCGATGCTGTCTAGGCAGTTGGATTCTATTAAGGAATTAACCTGTAAATGATAATTATATTGTTACTGAATTGTATCAGATAGTAAATTTCCTTGGTAGTTCCTTTAATACCTATGACTTTCAAATATATGTTTAAATAACCAGTAGCATACCAATGAATTCGCCTTTTCTATCGTGCAAATAAAGAGAGAATTTCTCTTTCTTCTCTTAGTGGGAGGTATCTTTCCTTTTCCACCAGCATACTCTTCCACAAGAAAATCCAATTCGTCTGCGAACTGGGCAATATTTCTGATCTGAAATAGAATATCATTCGAAAATCGAAAAAAAAAACCACAGCATTGTTTTTTGAGCAAGCTGAAGCTAGCAACTCACTTTTTCCTGAACGATAGCAACGAACGGCAAAACGAGAATAGCATTCCTCTTTTTACATAGAAGTTCTTTCATAATTAACATTTCAGCGACCAAAGTTTTACCACCGCTGGTAGGCAGAGAATAGATCAAATTCCTCCCTTTTCGAACGGATTCTAACATCAGACATTTCTGTTGCCACTCTGTTAATATTATAGAATCACAGACTGATAAGTTTATTTACCATTTTACTTATATCCTGAGTAGTCTTATGTACTGTGAATTAACTATGACAGCAAGATAAACTTACTGTAAAAAGACTTTATACCACGAAGTGACAACATCAGCTCCTGGACCTTTTTAGGAAGGCCATAGAAAGGTCCGATGTCGCATTTTTGAAGTTCATCCGAAACACTGTTTTCCAGTTCTTCGATGGCCTCATTTTTGTTCTGATCAGACTGATACAAATTGCAAATTAGACATGTCAGGTGTGCATATGTAGTAGTGTAGTGTTTATTGAATCTACCTATACAATCTTAACATTATTCCGCAGCAACTAACTCTAATGTTTGCCGTGTATTAGATGGTGACAACGACTTAGCTTTATCGCTTTTGTTCTGACTGCCAAATAAAGAAAATTACCAGGTTGCAATAATTGCAGCCACATGACTAAAAATCAAGGAAAACTAAATAATGTACTTGAGTTCATTTCTATAATTTAGAAACACATCCTATGCAATAAAAACTTAAATGCAATGCAATTAGTTTATATGAATGTAAGTGTAACTTATACTTACAACATTCACTCTTTCTGCATTTAGTAGATGAAAGTGAATTGATGTTGTCTGTTGCCTTGCATTAGCTTTCAATCTAAAGTATGCATAGTACGTAATAGTAAGTACGCATAGTAAAATATGAATGCAGAAATATGCAAAACAGAAAGCCAAACATAAAGTTTAGGAATTGACTTCTATTTCAGAAACTCGGAAATTAGACACAACACTGATTGAAAATAATGTTTAGTATTTTTCTTCACAGCAACTTCCTACTTTAATTACACGGTAATTAAATTGAAAATCTCGAAACTAAGCCCACTTACCTTTCTCTGATTTTTTTCGTAAGACTATTGCTGGCTGAGATCGGTTTGTTAGGTGTTGATGCAAGTGGGAAGGCTCTTTTGTTTTCAATTTTATCCTCGTTCGACTTTTGCGGTAGTGCATTTAAAGCAACTGAATTTACGGACACACTTACAGTGGCACATGAGGCCGGTTCAGAGTTTTTTATTGTGGCTCTTAGGTTCATATCATTCTCTTTAGGAGTCTCTTTTTCATTACCATCCATTTGCTTCTCCAACATAGTAAAATCAATATCACCAAACACAGAATCCTCTTTACATATTAGGTTATTGGAAGAAAGGTTGCCCGGTGAGCTGACATTGGTAAACGACTTCCGTGTTTTTTTAACAGATTGACTCCTGGAACTAAATAAATCTTCAGAACATTTTAATAACAAGCTGTCATCTCCACCCCAGTCTTGGCTGCATTTGCTCGCAGGTTTCTGTTTTCGACAAGATCTCGTAACTGGAGAATGGAGTATGGGAGACGGAATGCGACATTCTTCGTCGGGAAAGATAACTGAAAGATCATAAAGATCGTAAAATGTAAATTACATGGGCAGGTTTAATTCATTATATCATCATAAATAAAACTCGTTCGATATACAATTCCAGTATTATTCTGAAGGATGTTCAACTACTGTCTTCACTCCAATCAATCTTGGCTTAATATTCGCAATATTTTGATAGCATTTATCCATTACCACCTACGCAGTGAAATCCACGGACCATCATTGCCATTGCCTATGCCTAGGACCATCTTAAAATGTGTAATATTTCAGGGACCAGATTATTAATGCTTGGAATTGGTTCATGGTCATGGTACAATTATATTATTATTTACAAGTGGTCGTGGATGAGTGATTTAACGATACTGCAAAAGTTTGGTGGCTGATTGAGTCTTACTGTAGGGGTGCCCATGCTCGTTAAACATTACAGTAATTTCTTCAAAACTATTTCATTGATTTTTAATCTATGTATTTAAGGGAACTTAAATACACCAGTAAACAATCAGATTACCATCACCAGGAGAATACGTGCAATCAAACAATTCTTCATCGCTTTTGTATTCCGGTTTTGCTGGTAATGAAGTATGTGATAAATTCGCATCTTTCTTCTGACCACAGTGGATCAAACTGTCGTTGTTTATACTGACATCTAAAGAGCATACGTCAAACAACAGTTGCAGTCAAAAGAACCTTTACATGAAATCATATACTGTATTCTTTTGAGTTTTTACCTTGGTGGTCTCCATTTGAAATTTCTAACTCTACTAGTGCAGAAAAATTAGCTCTTCTTTTCTTTTTACGGGATGTATCACTCGATTTCCGTTTCATAACGCTTAATATTTCAAAATCCTACGATATTCACGGTGGGGACTTCCAAACTTTGTTGTGTTTTAGCGCCTTATTCTATGCTGCGGTTCGGTGCAAGTTTTTTTGAACTATGACTCCGAAATGTTGCCTCAGAGGAATTGGGCCAATTCTGAATATATAATAGTATAAAACAAAACATTTCCACCACCCAAGGAATTCCTAAAGTGAAAAATACTAGCTCAAAATGTTTTTTTCTTTTCCTTTTTTTGAGTTACAGACCCTTCTAATAATCTGGTGTAAGCATTGGACTAGAAAAATACTTATAAACACATGAACATAACATTTTTCATATAATGAATACACTTCAGTGGACTTATTTCAAACCAGACCTTCAGGGACTTCTGATGTCCATGGTTAAGTACCCCTGATTTAAATCATACAATGTAATGACTTATTACACATGGAAAATATAAGAAAAGGAGGATATCATGAATTTTGTTAGATATTATCTGGTTGATTTCATTTATTAATTTCATTCAGTAAATCAATGTATAATAATTGGTATTGAGTAAATAATAATCTTCATTTCAGGTAAATAAATGTCTCAGAACAGATCAAAATATGCAATGAAAAACATTTGAACATTAAATTATTAAAAAGCAAGTAATTTTATTACGAAATGATAAACATGATGCTTCAAATAGTAGTTACAATAGGGAATATGAAAAATCAAGAATGTAGGATTATTATGGCATAGAATTGTATTGCTGGATGTTCATAGCTTCGTTTCAGTTGTACCATCTCTTTGCTCTTTCAATAGCCCTTTTCCACTGCTTGATGATAGGCAAATATCTCAAAGCTCTTTCTTTGTCTGGATTAAAAGTCTTATTCACATCGTTTAAGAGCTGTTTGAAAAAAAATGAAAATATTATTGGTCGAAGTGCTAGTTTTAAAACTTGAAACTTCACTTGGAGGAAGGAAACATACCACTAGTTCTTCATCGCTTTTCCAGAAGTTGACAGCTCGGCCAGCCATAAAAGCTGCACCCAATGCCGACATGTCAGTTTTGCACATTCTCTGTATTTTTTTTCCTTTATAAGAAGACAGATCTTAGATTTGGTTCTCCAGACAAAACACTTAATGGGAGAACAACATTGATACCTATCAAATCGGCTGTGAGCTGCATGACAAAATTATTCGCCGTTACTCCACCATCGCAAACGATTTTTCTCACTGGATATGATATTTCTGATGTCATTGAATGGTAGATTTCAGCATTACTAAATGGTAAATTCATTACTGTACTAATACACACAATTCATAATAAATTATACTTATGATTATAGTCAAAGTTTTATCACATTCAGTATAAGCATTTCATGATAACATTCCATATAGATAAGTTAGGAACTCACTTGAAGGCTAGAGATTCTAGAACCGCTCTTGTTATGTGTGCCTTACTCGAGGAAGACTTGATTCCAATAAGAGCACCACATGCACTGAAATCATTACTTGGAGCTTGCAGTCCATTAAATGCAGGAACAAAGAACACTCCATCTGTATCTTCAACAGATTCAGCTATAGATTCTGTAAGTGCCGGATTATCGATCGACAGCAAAGATATTAACCATGTCACGGCATCACCAGCTGTATGACCTGAACCTTCTGCAAGGTGTACAATCTCCTCGCCTCTTTTCCAACCAGTAACTGGATAAAAACCTTCCACTGATGAATGTGGTTTAGGACCTACGTTAATGTTCATAAATATCCCAGTGCCCATGGTGAGTTTAACGTCACCCTGTTGAAAACAACATTGTCCATACATTGCTGCCTGTTGATCTCCAAATGCTGCCCTTATCGGTATGGGAGTCCCAAAAAGATCAGGATGGCATTTTCCAAAGTTAGAATTTGTATCTACCACAGTTGGGAATATAGATTTCGGTATATCCATGATGCCACAAAAAAATCCATTCCAGTCTCGAATATATGGATCATAAATGCCAGTGGATGAAGCACAAGACATTTCTGACACATAGGTCTCTCCTTTAGTAAATTTCCATATCAGCCATGTGTCCAACGTTCCTAGCCTCAATTTGCCTTGCTTTGCCAATTTACGCAATTCAGGATGCTTCTCAAATGCCCATAGGACTCGAATTGTAACCTGCGGGAAACATGCACAAACTATCTTATAAAAATATAACTGGAATAACAACAAGGAAAGAAACTGGATTCCATAATTCTTTATACAATTGAAGCAAATCTACTTACATGATTTGATCTAAAATTTATTACAGATGCTGCCACAAATCTTTTATGTCTTGTCAAACCATGAGCAATCGTACCTCCAGCTTTTACCACCTTCATTGTGAAAGATTCATTCCAACTTCTTTCTATATGTTCACCGCGACTATCCTGTAAGTTAGTCACAGATACTTTATAATTGCTGCTTTGGTAATATGGAATTCAAAGTCAATAATCATGTAGAATGAATTATTCTTCATACCTGCCATACAATAAAATTATGTAAAGGCTTTTCTGATTCTTTATCCCACAGTATAAATGTTCCTCGTTGTACAGACATGCCAAATGATGCAACATCATCACTTGTAATATCAGCATCCTTGAGCGAATCCTTAAAATTTAAGGTAACAGACAGACATAAAATGTTTGCATAAGAAAAATTATCAACTAAGAGATGTGTACTGAAAATGAGAATGTATACTCATACTGTACAACATACTGATACAATTATACACACAATTATATTAAAAAAAAGAATGCAATATGCAAGTGGTATATGACTTTTAGTGGAGGAACGGGAGTGAAAATCACATAACTTGCCTTCATCACTCCCAAAACTTGTTCCCACAATACTTCTGGGTCTATTTCCACACCCCTTTCCTCTGGATACAGCATTTTTATGACCTGTGTTGATCTGAATAAAAAAATAATGTTATCAAATCTTTCTAATATCCCTATAATTCCTGTTAAGTACAGTTGAATAGACATTACTTTCCAACAACATCTGCTTCTTTGTTGTATACATGGCAACGAATGTTGCTCGTTCCGATATCCAGCGAGAGGACATGTCTTTTCTCACTATTTTCATCACCTCTGTCTGACTTGAAACTTGTGATAGACATATTCAAGTTGTAGAACTGGCCTGCTTCCACACAAATAAGTTTATCTCATATTCATGCTTTACTTGTTTAAGCAGATACCAATGCTATGCTTTGAAAGCCTCAATTCATGAACATTCTCTAAAAATTTGCAAGTGAAATGAAGCAGATTATTCTAATCACTGGTAATTGATAGATTGGGAATCTGGTTTCTTTATTGCAATGAACTTTATATTAATGTGAGTGAAACTCAGCTGGCTTTTTTTCATGTGTGAGCAGGCATTATTCGAATTCAGCATATTCTAATACCTTACTCAGCAGTCTTATGATAGCAAGTTGGCTTGAATATATAAGTTGACAGCAAAACCACATTGTACTTTGATAACGGTTTAATGGGCATCCAGTTAATACCTAACTGAGCAAACAAGTTTTACTCTTTATATTAAATCTTACAACCACATCGACATATTACATTTAATAAAGTAACAACTAATAAAGAATGCTCAATGCTTCGATTCAGAGCTACAATGTCACACGCTATCAAGTGAATCTGCATATTCATTAATTGCTGTAGTAGCCAAATATCATACAATCATGGATTTTAAAAACATTTTCAAGATTGTCAAATCATCACGTTCTACAAGCTATGATTACTGTGATGCACTTATTATATAGCTAATAAATTATACTAGCAGACACAGTGGGGAAGTAATAAATCTGTTACTGACACTGCAAGAGCTGGAATTTGGACAAGCAAGAATAATGTTTCAGTGCCAAAATGAATTTTCTGAAGAAATAAGACATATTTCTATATGTGTTATTTATGTTGTAAACAGAAATGTCAATTACGTATTTAAACGCCCTTTGTTTGCAAGTTACATAAGGTAGGCCTTGTAGTTAATCGGTCAAGGTTTACAGGCACAGCTGTGAGGTATAGGGTTCCGAAATATAAAAATATGATATACTGTACCTTCATATATAACATGAGAATCGTAGGAAGACTAGAGTATATATAAAATATAATGTATAACATACAAAACGCAATATTTGCTGAATATTCAATTGCAGATAAACAGAAGCATGAATAGAAATTGGATTGAGTGAAAGTGCAATATATTATAACAACATCTATTGCATTTAATTCTTGAATAATAAGGTAAGTATATATAATATAACTTGATATGACTGAACAAATCAGATAATATTTTGTACCGAGTTCACAGAAATATTAGAACTTCACTTCTTGTCATACCACCTCTTCGATCTCTCAACAGCTTTTCGCCATTGTTCGACAACGGATTTGTACTTTCCAGCTCTTGCTTTATCAGGGATAAAGACTTTATCAACCAGATTCAAATCCTGTAAAAACCATATATTGACTACCCGAAAGAGGCCTTTACAGTAGACTTTACTGCTGTGGACATACCACAAGTTCTTTGTCATTTTTCCAAAATTTTATTGCTTGTCCAGCCATGAATGCCACACCGAGAGCCGTCATTTCGGTCTTCTTCATCCGTTGTATCTCTTCACCTGAATCACAGAGTACACCATAAAATTTCAGCAAAAAACATGCAATGGAAGTGTGCAAACACTAGGTTACCTATAAGATCTGCTGTGAGCTGCATGACAAAATTGTTAGCTGACACTCCACCGTCGCAGACAATCTTATTCACCTTCCAAGAGATTTCTGATATCATGGATTTATATATTTCTGCATTCCTTAATAAAAATTTGAGAAGGTTGAACAAATTCTTTGTTACTAGATGTACAATGTGAATGAAGAATTGAAGATGGAGACAGTAGTGATTTGGGGTAAAATGAAAGGATTGAGTGCCTGTACAATAAGCTACATCAACAAATAACACAACCATATTTCACATAACTAAAACGGATTTGTTCAGTCCATTCCCACTCAACTTACTTGAATGCAAGAGCTTCCAGCACAGCTCTGGTAATGTGTGCTTTTGTGGTGGTAGCTTTCAATCCGATTAGTGAGCCACATGCACTGAAGTCATTGTTTGGGGCCTGGAGACCGTTAAATGCCGGGACGAAAAATACGCCATGGCAATCATCGACAGATTCAGCGATTGATTCAGTCATATCAACACTCTCAATCGACAGTAAACAAATCAACCATTCGACTGCTTCACCGGCCGTATGACATGATCCTTCAGCCAAATGAACGATTTCAGAGCCTCTTTTCCATCCAGTCACCGGGTAAAAACCCTCGACAGACGCGTGAGGTTTCGCACCGACGTTTATGTCCATGAACGCACCGGTTCCTATGGTAAGTTTGACATCACCAGGTTCTGTGCAACACTGTCCGAACATGGAAGATTGCTGATCACCCATCAGGGCCCGAATAGGAATGTCTGATCCGAATATATCTGGGTGGCAAGATCCGAAATCATAATTTGTATCTACAACTGGTGGAAATATAGACATAGGTATGCCCATGATAACACAAAAAGCACTGTTCCAATCTCTTATGAAAGGATCGTATATGCCAGTCGAGGATGCACACGACATTTCTGAGACGTAAACCTTTCCAAATGTTAGTTTCCAAACCAGCCACGTCTCTAGTGTTCCGAATCTAACTTTGCCCTTTCCGGCCAACTTTTTTATTTCAGGGAATTTCTCAAGTATCCAAAGAAGTCTGATGGTGACCTAAATAAAACATTGAAACATATACAAAACAAGTGAAAGAAAAATGTCACTGGACACTTACATGATTTGTTCTGAAATTGATAACGGAAGCGGCCATAAATCTTTTTTGTCTCGTAATGGCATGAGCGCATTTGCTACTGGCTCTGATAACTTTCAAAGTGTATGATTCATTCCAGCTACGCTCTATGTGCTCTCCACGATTGTCCTGAAGTAAGTTTCATTAAAGGAGACAATACAATGGAATAGTAGTAATGTGATTCACATAAAATCCAAGACCAAGAAGATCTGTAGATCTGTATATCTGTACAGTAGATCTTACATGGTACAGCGGCGCAAGTTCAAATTGATGAATATATACAGTACGTACTTGCCATACAATGAAGTTGTGTAACGGTTTCCCACTCTCCCTGTCCCATAGCAAAAAAGTTCCTCTTTGAGCAGCTATTCCTAAAGCTGCAATTTCTGAGGCTAGTACACCGGCATTTTTAAAAGCAGTCTGTAAAAAAATTTGCAATGGGTATGTAAGTAATTGCATCACTTTGAAGGACAAACAAAGATAATGCAAATCACTGGACGAGTTAATAGTTCGACTGATTGTGTCAGCAGCTGGCAAAAAGTGTAAAAGTTGCTAGGCCTTGAACGGCATGTAAAGAATAACGCCAGTATTTTATTAGTAATGCAGGATATGAACGATTATTTTATTTAACTGGATACTACTATTAATCAGCATAAAAAACAAGTCATACAAGTAACCTATGTTTGTACTACTATGAACTTAAATCTAATTCATATTTGATATATGGTAATATAGGTTTAGCATATTGATTGCTAACTTCAAACATTTATTGAGTCATGAACACGAACAAAAGAAGAGTTGAGGTTCAATGCAAACTAATATAGTTGTGAACTGTATGGACTGTTGTCAAATGATTCCTTCTTTCAAATTTTATGTTTGTTTAACTGAAGTAAATGAAAGTCAAAAGGGCTGTAAAATCAGTGGTCAACCCGTCTAAGAATATTTACTGAGCCAAACTATAATTAAATATTTTGAATGCGTACATAAAACTGTTTAACTAAATTGTCTGCCAGATAACAAAATTTTTGGCCTGTCTATCATGCGCATTCGCACTTATTCGATAACATGCGACAAAGCAACTGTACATTTATTATTCTGCATTACTATCGCGTACCGTCATCACCTCCAGAACCTGGTCCCATAAAACATCTGGATCTAATTCGACGCCTCTCTCTTCGGGGTAGATAATGTTGATGGGCTTTGTTGACCTAAAAAAAATAGAAATTAAATATTGAGTCTCATCTGAACAAAATCCGTGTGCAAGATAGTGATAATTATGCCTAGTGTGTTATGCATTAAATTTATTCACTTTCCAACAATTTCTGCTTCTTGATCATAGACATGACATCGTATGTTGCTAGTACCTATGTCCAACGATGCAATAAATCTGTTATTTCTCAAGGAGTCTCCACCACCGTTGACATGATGTGAATCATTGCTTGCATCCAACGCCATCTACAAAACTTTAGTATAAGTCTGTTTAAAACCTCAGGAATGATTCATTAGGCAAAACTATTATATGATCAAACCTTAAACAGATGCCTTGAGGGTGCCGATGTATCGAATTCTACAGAAAACTACAAGGTGTTAGTTTGAAACTACTGTTTCTAAATTAATCCTTAAAAACAAAATTGGCTGATCGTTAACAGAAGGTTCCTACATTATAGAGTAATAAAAGCATAGATTCTATCAATTCAGTACATTCCGATGAATGAGATATACCACAATAGACAATATTTCATGAATAGAGTACTTGATGGAATATTTTATCAGCTACTAATCAAAAGATCTCCTATTCTTTTTTCAATTTCCTTTTCAGAAAGTTTTTTAGCAGGAGTCAGTAATTCTGAAAAAGCATCGTTAAAGTCAATAATGTCATCTTTTTTCTTAACATCCATCCGCAATACTTGACATGCATGGCACAGATTAACAGCGTTGACTTCTAAATCCGCAAGCATGTTTACGGACTCGTCTACATCTTCATTGGAAGGCTGCAGTGTCGAAAGGTGACCAGAGAAAGCAGGTGCGTCTGGATTGCCAAAGTCTCCGGCACAGAGCATGCGTGAGAATTTCATTGCTTCTTGTGCCATAGCACGGTCTTTGTGGAGATTAGTATCAAGGAGACCATTGCACAGCCTACATTTTTCATCAAGCGTGTTACCTTGCCCCAATTCTCGAGTCTCTTCACATTGTTTCTCAGATTCACCAGCTTTGGACATGGTCTGAAATATAATAATAACATACGTTTGCTTATGGCGGGGAACATTTAAAGAATATTCCTATAAAGGATTTGAAGAAGATTAACTGTGAACAAATTCCATTTTTATACCTGCAATTTATTAGCAGTTCTATAAACTGTTGTTTCAGTAGCGGGAAAATCTGCTGATAAGGATGAGATGAAGGTCTCTGTCAGCCGCTGGATGCTGGCATTCATTGCCATTTTAGTCGACAAGGTTGGCATGAACACAGTCGTGACCTTGTTTACAAAACAGAAATGAAAATACCTGTTTGAATAAAGCATTGATAAATAATTAATGCGGAAATCCCAACTTTGTGGATAGCGATGTAAACAGCGATCTCTTTTGAACTTATGTCTCGTAACGGACGCAAAAGATTGACGTCTTCTATGCAACCTCCGTCACTGAATCCAGTATCCATAGGAATGTGTGCTCCGCGACCTTGTGCTATTTTAGATAGGATGTTGACCGCAAGTCTTGAACTTGTTTCTCCGAGAAAAACATGCTTGTATCCGAGTTCTTTCGCCTTGTGGCAAAGTAATTTGCACCTGTTTTATAAAACAAACAACTGAATTATTTTGCATATACATTTACCAGTATCCAATACTCTATATCAGTGCTTCTCAA
>QXVX01001122.1:24851-36105 GCA_013436065.1 Halocynthia aurantium | reverse complement strand
CTTTTAAAAACCTTTCAAGGATTAAAAAAAGAGTTTGTGAAACAGCTTAGGATTAGATTGACAGTTCAACCATTTAGAAAGCATCAATAATTGAAAATTTTGAACGTTGATACAGTTGCTGATTGGAAGTGATCTTGACAGTTTCAAAATATTCATTCAAAAACAGGCGAGATGGGGATAGGGGAGACAATGCTGATGGAACAGATTACACAAAATTCTCGTACGTTAAACTAAACTACCCATCACGAGGTATATAGTAGGTGATTAAATGCCAATTATTGGTAAAGATATTACAGTACGCATACTGAGCTAAGTGATAAGACTACTAGTCAGCAATGCAAAGGCATCCCTGTATTACTCATAATGATATTATGTTTCATGGAAAATTTTGTTTGAAATAATGATGAAGTAATTCTGTAACCAATGAAATCAGAAATAGCAGAACTCAGAAACCTCTTCTAGTTTGACAGTATGATGGGGCAAGCCAGATTTTCTCATGATTTCATGAATCATTGACAATTTAGCAGTAAAACCATCTCCTTCCAAAATTGCTGTCTCATCTACGAAAATGATGCCAGGATAGAATTTAAGTTTCTTGAACGCATTTGGAGACATTGCCTTCACGAAGAAACAATGATTATATAAGAACCATGATTCATATTAAAAAACAGGTTATTTGAATTTCTCTGAAAGTTACTACCTCTAGCAGAAGATGAAGCATGGTGCGAGAATTGTTGCCACCAGAAAAAGCAACAGCTACCTTTTCTCCATGGCGAACAACAGGATTTCTTCCAAGGGCAGCTCGGAATTTATGTGAAAAGTATTTTCCAAAACAATCCCTGGAAAAAGCAAATTCCACATATGTAAATAATCAATTTCAAAAGAGATCTAATTCAGTATATGGAAAAAGATGAACATACTTGCAAAAATATCCATTGGTACCAACTATGATTATAGCAGTTTTCGGACACTTATTACAAGACTTGGACATATCGTATACAGGGAAAGAGCTTGGTGCAAGCCAGAACTCTTATCTGTGAATCTAAAAAATACAGTACCATAGAAATTTATTGAATTGTTTTGATAACCCAATCACAAATGCATAACCTATTTAAAAAAGTTTCATTAGATTGTTGGGTTACCACCTATATAAATCTACAACATTCCGACAACACAAAAAATTTGCATTGAAAAAATATTATGTCAACTTTCCATCAAATCATGCATTTCTAGTTAAAGGTGAATCGCAGATGAGGATATTATTCATATTCGATGATCAATTCATTTCCTCCTCCAGCACGATCGATTTACCAGCAGATGACACATGCCTCATTGTCACGTATCTCATTTTTTTCTCTTTTGCGAGATTATTGGATTGTTTGATAAGCTTCTTCAAAAATAACAAGTAATCCAACCAGACAAGGATTTCAACGTTTCTTCCTATTTTTATCTTGTTTCGGAAATGATTCTTGACAAATCCCCTCAATTTCATCCTCGAGATAGTTCTTTTCATATTGATATTACATGAAGGTCTCTTAGTGAGTATGAAAACTTGCAAGTGTTGGTAGTGTTTTAAAAAATCTTTTTTTCACTGTGATAAAGAAGACAAAGGGATAATTATTATTTTTTCAGTATATGCATATGAACTGTAACATACAAAAATCATATAAATTACATCACTTCACACATGTCACGTACTGGGGGAGTCACAGTATAAAATCACAGGGTTATCACTTTGACATGAGTAAGTTTTCTCCCCATTATCATCTAACCTTATGGGGAATGCTTGACAATAACAACTGCATAAGTTTTATGTTTGACTTATCCAGCACAGATCACCAACCACAAGAATCATGCATATTGATCAATCATCAACGCAATATCTTATCTGCGAAACATCAGCGATGTTACTTGGGTATTTCGTAGCTAGCAGATTCATCATGTGTATGATTTAATGCAGCATGAGATCAATGTATAATCTCCATATTCACAATTCAGAAATAAAATTCTCAGGGATAAGTAAGGAGGTAGAAATTAATTTGAATTAGATAAGTTATTACGTTCAAACGTGCGCAGTTAATTTTCTAGTAAACTGCAGAGATGTGACTAATACAAAAAATGACATACTGATAGCATGATGCAATGCTATAAGACGATGATTTGGCTGTACGCAAATATACGAATACCATGTTATCCTTTGCACATATAAACAGAAGAAGACAAAATGAACTCGCTAGTACTGATAAATTACAACAGTGATAACAGGTTAAGATAGGAGGTAGTTGTACAACTGTGCCTGGAGAGTATTTTCTTATTGCGGACAATGTTTTAGATCATCAGCTCTTGGGAAAATGTATTCCCATTTCATGATATCACTCAGCAACATGTGTCATTTTAGATTTCAGAGTAGGGGTGGAATATAATATAAAATCTGTACGACTAGATTTTTTACTGTAAACTTGTGTGTATAGAAACCTATAAAATAAATTTGATGTAAATTTAGACATATTAATCATCCTCCTCTTTTATCCTTGCCTCAAAAACGATATTTACTTATCTTATAAATAAATATAGCTTTTCTTGAAGAAAATCTTCATCTTCGAAAGAAAAAAAAATGAACTCAGACAGCAATGCAACCGGGACAACACCTACCACAGCGTACGAACCTTTTTATCTGAGCAGCATCTGGATAGCAATTAAGATTCCAGAATTTATCGGTTCTGTATTCACTTTTTACATCGCCATCTCGATTGTAGTTTACTATTGGCGATATCGCAATCGTCACAAAAACACCAGTGCTAACTTTATCAACTTCTCTTGCTGTGTGGCAGCAGTTCTCGTGTTTTTCTACGTGACGATAGATCCTGAGATCGTTTTGGGAACCGACACAGATCTTGTATGCCAGTTGTCAGTGAAAACAAAGCTGGTTTTCTACTACACATCCTTATATGCAGTCTATATAGCAATATGGCACCGGCAAAGAATCCTCTATAACAAACCAATCCTAAAAAGCACCATAACTATACCAGTTCGAATTGTCAGCACAATTATGCCGATTGTCATCGTATTGGCTTGTGGCATACAAATTACGTTCGACCAAGTCTTCAACATTTACTATTCTGAAAACGGACGATGTTTTGTGAACACTCAGGACACATATGTTCAGGTACCGATCATCCTCACTCTCAACATATTTATACAAGGAAGTTTGCTTTTCCTTCTCATAAGGCCCTTGATGATACACCGGAAAAACATAGAAAAAAAACTTACAGTGAAAGATGACAGGATTTTGGAACTAGTCAAGAGGGCTGTGGTAGCCTGTATTTTGGCCATTTTTACAGACATGGTTACCTACGGAATACTGGTTGCGTTAAGGCATTTTACCTTGACTTATACGATAACCGTTCTGGCGTAAGTATATATCTCCTGTATATACCCCGATGTCACCAAGAGGTTTGTTTGCGATTCAAACTATATTTATTTCTCTATTTAGATTTAACGTCACTGCCAATCTTCTTTGCGTTATCGGATCTTTTCGCGACTGGAGACACCGTCTGGTGCCATACGGAAAATTTGCAAAGATACGATCGGAAAGCACAATGTCTTCTTCAGATGCAGCTTGAGGCAGCAAGAAGAATGGATTTTAGTTAATGTGACTGTGATTTTAAGTGGTCTGTCGCAAGAAATATGCAACAGAAATGTACTGTAATGACTTTAAAATCAGCGACGAGGTTACGTTTGTGGTTTCCAAGCACGAAAGTTAAGTGTATTAGCGATTTAGAAATTGTCTCCTATATAAAACAATTGGTGTTTTTCATTACTTTCATATTGATTTCGCGTACTTTTCAATTGTCAGCAAGGAGGGAATTTAAAATGTGTAATTGGAACCTTTAAATATTTAATTGCATGATACACAATCCTTTAAAAATGAGGATTGTGCTTCTTATCAGCTGGATTATTTACAGGGTAGGTTTAACACTGCAAGCACGTTTGTTGTTTCAAAAAAACGTATAGCCATTTCAGAAAGGAAGAAAAGAGGCTGTGGTCTGAAGAAGTTTGTGAAACACCGATATATAAATGTATATAGTTCATGAAATATTCACGTAATAATTTTTAGTGTAAAAACGCAATAATAATTGCTTTGCACCACTCTTGCAAAATTTTTGTTTAACAAGCTGGAGAAAATTGAACAATCCTATATGTGGCTTTAATTCTTTGTTGAGTGTATGTATGACAGTACTCTATTGTAAACCTGGAAATCAAATGTAGGGCTATACCTCCTTACGGTGACTAATACTGGAGACCGAATCATAGCTAGAGTATCTAGTAAGTTAAATATTCTATTTTTAACTACGGTTTTCATAACAGTCTATCAACTCCTTAATTATTTTTTATAAGCAGTGACATCTGAACATAAATCACTTGAAATGATGTCAATATATTTCCTCAAAGCAAATAAATTTGAATCATCCCTGTTAATGTGCGAATGCATACGACAGACCGCTACTTCCTGCAGACCATTTCTAACAATTACAACCAGAGGTAGCTGTCATATATTTCATATCTACTGATGATTTTAATTCAAACATAATAAATATGGTGAGTAAGTTTGCTATAGGTCTGAGGCTAAATCTACTTCACTGCATCAGAACAGAGGTTACACTGGGCTTTATATCTGGTATATGTTAAAATCCAAGCAGAATTTGATGTACCAATTTATACACTTATGTAAATAGTAGGGGGAACACCCATTGCCTGTGTAATTGATCTTTATCCCGGCGGAGTTAACTCAGATAAGAATTTCCATCAGCATAATTCATTCAACCTAACATTGCACATCCAGTATGGAGAAATAGGAAAATATTGCAGGTAAGGATGTGTGTGATTTAGCCAGGCCCTTGATCACCATTCTAACCTCAAGGAAAATTGAATAATAGTATGCGCTATTGTATATCCATGTGAAGTTATGCAACTTACGTATGGATAACGTTTTCATTGTTATCGTTTGCCGATAACCTAGGAGATGAATATGTGGGTGTGTAGTGGGAAACAGAACGAAAAAAGGTTATCAGGAACAAGTTCAAATTTGCTCTACTAAGAGTTTAATCGTTTTTACAGGGTAGGCATGGTACTCTGCAAAAATATCTTGGTAAACATCATACCCGTCCCCCTTGCTTCCTACTTCTATGGTTCTGGATATTAACTCAGAACCTAACCAATGATCAATCAATTTACGGATCTTCCGAACATAAAGTCAGAAATAATAATAAAATAGATACGAAAAATGTAATTTGAATAATCTCTTAAGATCTCTTCAGTTAAGTTGTAAAAATTCTCGACTACTTGTTCTCTGATTTCAATACACACGTCTCTTTTGTCAAGTGACATGAAATATATACGACAAACTCCAGTTGATAAAAAGAAATTAATGAAATCTCAAATTACTACGAAGTGGAGTTGCTCAGTACTGAACTTGAAAATATAACACGGCCGTAACTGAAAAGGTCAAAGTTCACAATACTGATCACCACACAGCGGACAGATTAATCATGAGCAAAGATACAATATCTCACACGCTGTTTAATAGTTAAATCAGACTATGGTAGACTATGGTTAAATCACCAAGATGGCTACTTTTTTAACCTATTTAGTCTTGACATAATCAATAAGATATTTTAAACATATACAAAGGATGGACCAAGTAAGTGTATTAGAAGACTACAATTAATATTCCTTCATCCATATCGGTCACATGATGAGGTGACGTATGCTGTAAACAAAACAATAACTCGTGGAATGAACTGTACACAAAAATTCATATTTTCATGCTATCAAAAATAACCCTATACCAGATTTATCGTTTAAATTTAACAATAGTTAGGTAATTTACAATTTCGAAATGAAATATACAAGAATCTACCTTGTGGTGACGCTCTGCTTGTGCTTTCGTGAGTTGAAGTTTTGAGGACTGCCTTACAGGTTACAAAATTGTTTTAATCATGTATAAATTTATTTCTTTTCAGACCCATGTGTTATTGCACAAGTGACAAAAAGGAGTCTCACGTAAGTTATTGGATAAATTTCTTTTGTGCTTCATGTTTCATTGATAACTTTATAATTAGTCTTGTTATATGAAATACAAATAAATAAACCAGAGATATTAGAAAACGATAACTCATGTTATATGATAGGATAGCAACGACTGCAGCAAACAAAGTAAACGATTCGACCACTGTTGTGACAGAGGGAACAAGGACCACAGAAATGAAATCAACAACATCATCTGCAAATTCCACAGGAGCAAATCGGTTTACAACAACAGATTCACAAACAAATACGGTTACCACTTCCTCCACTCCCACTACGGCCCACAGTGTTGTACCTAAAGCTAGTACAGTTCAGGGTTCCACCACTACTACCACTGAGTTAACATCCGTTAATACAGCTAGTATAACTGCTAGTGATAATATTACCGCCCCGACAAGAAAGAAAGCAACTTCTATCCCTGTCACTACAGCAATTACAACAACAGCACGAGTGGTTACAATGAACACCACAACCAAGGAGAGGGGAGCAACTAAAAAATGTAGAAATGCATGTAGATATATACAATAAATTGATGATGAACTATATGTAATATATTACCGTTTTAGATTTGAGCACCAGCACAATCTTCGATGCCAATGCTACTAACGACAATGACTCGTCTGAGGAAAAGTCTGAAAATGGTAAATTGCTGCTGTAACTTTTTCCCTCAGTATATCAGATCAAATAACTTTTCATTGCTATTGATACGAATTACTTAGTCACAAAATTAAGTTATTATTACAGAATATGTGATGATATCGCGTAATTAACCTACTGGTTCAGATGAATACGAAAACATAAAATAATTGTAACTTTTCTTTTTGCCAAGACGCAGCAACCACTGGCCTGTCTCCAGCTCTAACCGCTGTAGTTTGCATAGCGTGCTCCTTTTTGTTTGTTATACTGTTATTGCTGGCGGTAAAATTCATTAGGAATTTGAAAAGATATCAGTTCAGACGTCTGCTGGAAGTTCCTATGGTAAGTTTTGTATTCTTGATAAAATATATTATCTATGGCCAAGTATACTACTGTTTTGTACAGGATGATTTTGAAGATTATTCCGGAACCGGAGTCTACGCAGAGCACACAGTGCCTATTCGAAACTGGTAACGAAAACGGATGTTGGAAAATGCTTTTAATATATTTTTACTTTGCTCGTATTCGTTATGCACTGCTCACTTCTTTGCTTCCATGACCATTTTTGATAGTTTCATTCGCTGTTAGATTTCTTTGTTTATCTGTGTCATTTTATCACTGCGAATTTATATAGGCATGAACAGATGTGGTTAAGAGTGTTTTCTATCTAACTCTTTGTGGCTAACGCTGGTACAATTTGTATTGTCACACTTTTGGTGACCTCTGTATAGTTATGTTGTTAATGTTATAATTATGCAAGTCACTTGAAACAAGTTTTTTGTGTTATAACAATTTGATAGATAGCACTGTGAAGTTAAATAGCCCCATCACAGTTTTTTGTATTGATCACTGCACTCGCACTTCCTTGTAAATGCTGACATATTTTTTGTCTGATGAAAGAAATTCTAATCAAACAGAAAAGATTCATTAATCTCCTTATCTACTTTTTACTGGTAGTAAATAATTTTTGAAATAGAAGCCGAAAAAATATAGTGATTTCAGAATGTTGAAATTTAAAACCTTTATGCACATTCCTAGGCCTACGTGGTTTGCATGATGATGTTCTGTAATTCATTGTTGCAAGTTTTGTTTTAGTTGTGGTGTTTCGTTAAGTGTTTTATTCAAAATAAAATGAATTTCAAAAATGCTATCTTATTTTGTTACGACCAGGAAAGAACTTAGGACAACACTTATACATTAACTACCTATAACCAATAACCTTCCAGGCAGTGATAAAAGATTAGGTATGAATGGAATAAGACAGCTGATATACCTAAATAAACACACAGTAAAACATTTTGAAAATATAATATGTATATTGTACCTGGGCTTTTCCTGGTCAATCTTGCCTATGCCATATGAATGATGACGTGCTGTTGTACACATGTAATTTGTTTGTTCTATGGCAGGCTTCAGACGAACCACTTATGCTCAATCATCCGTGATACTTCAATTCACACTTTTATTACATTTTTCTGTGAACGACAATTGCATTTTGTAAAATCCCGGGGTTTTCCCCGTTCACACCTATCTCGATAACAATACAATTCTAATTGTAAGTGTACTTTGGAGAATACGCCCTATGTATTCTCGAAATACTATATTAAAAATGCAATACACTTTACTCACACTTCAAGGTACTGCGATAAATACAACTGTGTGAAAAGTAACGTCGTTTAGCCATCTGATTTCCGAAGAACTCGTCATCGTTCTGTACTCGAGCTATGTTCATGCGTTTGGCGGCCCAGCAAATTGAAATTCTCAAAGCCTGCGTCATTGCTTCATTATGGAATGCACTGATGAATAACCAGCTGCGCGTTTATTACAGACGAGAGGCTATAATGTTATATTGATTGAATTCCAAAATTGTGGTGTAGAATAGAAATGGTGTGTTCACAGTAATTAGTTAAGGGAAGTAGAGTGATGAGCTAATGATACTTCGAAGCTTTATACCCATACAATTATACACAATAAAAAATACAATACAGTACTTAGTAATGATAACTTGATTAATAACTAACAAATGGAGAATTTTATAGGATATAATTATAGGCATCAACCTAATTGGCAGGAGCACAGAATCTTTTTTGTTGAGGGAAGTTAAAACTGAGTCACTTGTAGTAGAAACAAATAAATTCCTTAGTAATTGAATATCTCAAATGTATAGCAACTAAACGAAATTACACAGACGTGTTATTCATTGTATTAATGTTTTGTTTTTGAATGTAGTCACTAATGATTATGTTCTACTGAAAGTCATTAATATAACTGATGAAAAAGGCGAGATGGGAAGTTCGTCTTCGAAATCCGAAACTAACAATGATCCAGCACATCAAGAAAAATCCAGTATCGGAGGTGACAATAAATTACTTGAAATATAAATTCGTATCAGTCATATTAAGGATTTAATTATTTTCAGTGGACTTCGACAGTTTCAAAATTCTGAGATCCATTGGAAAAGGCAGCTTTGGTAAAGTGTGTATGGTTGAAAAACACAAAGAATTGTTTGCGATGAAATATCTCAACAAAAGTGCATGCATCAAAATGAAATTCATTGAAAACGTCAACAGAGAAATAAATATACTTTGTCGCCTTAACCATAAATTCATTGTCAACCTATGGTATACATTTCAGGTAATAACAAAAATCGAAGTAAAATCACTACTAGAAATTTGACGCTACATCTATCATTGCAGGACGAGGAAGATTTCTTCATTGTGGAAGATTTATTGTTAGGTGGTGATTTGGGCTATCACTTGAGCAAGAATATTCAGTTTACTATCACAGACATGAAGCTTTACCTGCTCGAAATGGCTTCAGTTTTGGATTACCTGCGGTCCAAATCCATTATTCATAGGTTTGAGACTTTTTTTTAGTGACTTATCGTGTATTATTTCTCCAGGCTTACGCATTATTAATGCCATCATCCCTTTTTAGGGACATCAAACCGGACAACATCCTGTTGGATGAGAAGGGCCACGCTCATCTGACCGACTTCAATGTCGCGGTACGATTGGAATCACAAAATGAACTGGCGACAGGTTTTGCTGGCACAAAGCCATATGTTGGTATGCTCATTTTTACAGTTTGTCCCGTATATTTTAATCCAATCATGGTTTAATTTTTAACATTGAAGTAATGGTTTTTACTTATTCAACAGCCCCAGAAATTTGTCAAACAAAACTTCACAAGTTGGATGGGTATAGCTACAGTGCAGATTGGTGGTCATTAGGTGTAACAATGTTTGAAATTCTGCGTCATAGGGTAAACCACAAAATTAGCTTTTTTTACACTGTGCACTTTTCCTTCTAAGTTAATCTGTTATATTCAGAGGCCATTCAAGATCTCAACTTCAACTACTGTAGAAGAGGCGATGAACATATATAATGAAGGCAGGGTATCTTTCTCAGCCGAGTGGGATGAGCCTTTGATTAATCTATTTCTACAGGTGCTTGTAAAATTAGTGATAATATCTAGATGTTTGCTTAGAAAATACTGTTACAGTTCAGAGGCCAAAATCAAAGTTCTTTTCTGTTACTGCTAGTTTTTCAGCATTGATGTAACAAAGAGGCTATGCAGTTATGAAGACTTGAGGAAACAAGAATTCTGTTCAGGTGCCAATTACAGCGATGTCGAGCCAGATTTCGTCCCTTCTGTAAGTAATAGTTACTCCATTAAATTAAAAAAGTTATGCAGCTTTAAACTGTATTTTCTATTTTACTCAGAACAAACATCTAAACTACGACCCTATGCATGAACTAGAAGAGATGATGATTGAGTCCAAACCACTACACAAAAAGAAACATCGAATAAAGAAGAAACGGGCAAGTCAAAGAACCAAGGATGCCGGCGACAGCACCAGTTTAAATGAAGAGGAGAAAAACATGAAAATATACTCCGCTAAATTTATCACCTTTAACAGAGAAATAAACAAAGATATGGAAGAAAATAAGTCTTGATATTCACGAGTCATCTTACTATGAACAAGGCATAACCAGATGCTGCAACTCGTTCATAATTTATTTTTGGCAGAATTGTTGTGTGTGCAGTAACCCCCTAACGCAACAACGTTAAAAATGACACTATTATAACAGCATAAAATGAGTTTATAAGTGTGTATATATATGTGATTATTATCTTGATATTTCTACAATGTGCAGTGATGATTTCATGTTAATATGCTCGAATAAAGACATTGGGTGAATGATTTGAAAATGAAAATTGCATCTGCGAGGTTATTACAGCACTTAATTACTAACAAGAAATCTCTGCGTTATTTGCTTAAGCTATCAAATATTATTCACTCTTGATATAGCCATGGCCTTTAAACAAGACTAAAGAGTATGGTATAAGCATGTAGTATTTTATACCAGAAAGGGGTGTAACGAATAAGGTAAGGTAAGCTTAAACCCTACAAAAGGCTAATCGGACTGAACAAGGTTTACATGATACGACGTGTATATAAACGTCATACATACAATATCCTCCTTTGCGCAGATGTTCCTTGGCATTACACACATATATGGATTAT
>QXVX01001122.1:11322-23741 GCA_013436065.1 Halocynthia aurantium | reverse complement strand
GCGGTATTCCTACTAACGAGAAAAACAAAACACTATTCACGCTCCGGTAACGACCAATCACTCGTAGCCTAATGTATCAAGGGAAGCACACGTAGCGGTATATTGAATAATTCTAGATTCGAGTTTTTTCCATTAGTAAATGAACAAGATAACATTCACAGACAGACAGTCGCGAACAGAACAACAATTAACGAAGTATTTTGAATATAGAACCTCTATTTTCTACTCGCAACTCGAAAATGAACATTCCTTGCCTGTTATTTCCCGTTCTACTAACGTGGATTTCGATGGTAGATGCCGCTTTGAAAGAAGGGGAATGCGAAGGTAAAAATAGCCATAACGTGATAAATGGACAAATAAATGCTATATATGTGTCGTTTAGGATATACTCTAAAATTGTATTGGAATTATCTTTACAGTCTGCATCAACGTTGTAAAAAGACTAGAGCAAGAGATGAAAGATCAGAAGATAAATGGGGAAGAGGAGGTTCACGCACTTATAAAAAGAGTGTGTGAGAAGTGTGTGTTTAAAGAGAATAGATTTGTAAGCAATGTTCCATACACCCAAATGTTATTTTTATTAGCTATAATTTCTATTACAAAACATGCCATTCACATTTAGTGCTATTACATCGGAGGCACAGAAGATGCTGCTACGGGAACGTTAAAAACACTATCCAAGCCACTAATGAGCTTCTACCCGCCTGAAAAAATATGTGAAAATTTGAAAAAACTGGATGCACAGATATGTGAACTTAAATATGGTGAGTCTTCGAGATCTTTGCTCACCGACTTGGCAGCTAATTGTTAAAAGTCTGTGTTATGTAATAAAATATTCATTCTCTTGCAGATAAACCCCTCGATTGGAATAACATCAACTTGAAAAAAATGCGAGTAAAAGAATTAAAGAAAATTCTTTCAAACTGGGGCGAAGAATGCAAGGGATGTGTTGAAAAACAGGAATACGTACAACGCATTGAAGAACTCAAAAAAGTCTACGTTCGAGAGGAGTTATAGTCATGTAATGAAAGACTTCTAAATAAGCTCTATCCACTGAATTTTAGTTTCCATCAGTAAAATCTTTCTACAACAATTAAAAATTTTCGGATCTACTATCATGCAACTAGTGAATTATGTAAATTTACTCTTGAAAATTGTCAGTGCCGCAACGCAGTAAGAANAGTAGGGGAACTTTTCCATTACGTTAGTTAGGGCTGGACATAGAATAGTCGATTATGTGCAGGTTTCTGGGCCAGGCTTAGAATATTGAGCATGTTTAAATGCTGAGGAATTTTTTTTTTATAACCACAAGCTCCAGGTGAACAAAGTGTATTGCCGGTGCAAGTTATATCCCCAGCAGGAAATAAATATATGTAAGACCGTCATCACCATTGATATCTTTATAACTGATTCTTATTTAGGCTTACGAGTACAAAATGGAAATTCTGAAATCTGTAAGATTGCTTCAAACTCTCCGCAGACAACATTAGTTTCTTCCTTAATATAAGATTAATATGTTTTCACTTAATACTGCATGCAGGTGCAAGTATTTTTCTTATATCAAAAGATTTATAATCTAGTGACATAAATTCAAATGCTCGTTCAAAAAATGTTTTCTAGAGCAAACTCAATTTTATGAAACAGTCACAGTTAAACACTGGACAGTTTTTTATGAAACAACATGATATACCTTCAATACACAATAAGAAGATGCATGGACGCAATATCTAAATTTTACGCACACTTAATAACTTCATTATGATTGCAATATTGAACAATTTTATCCAAGTTTTTCCACCATGTACGTAAATGTGAATGCAATATGAGCTGAAACCAAGGCGTTAACGGGATGCCACGGTTTGCGCAGTTCTTCACAAAATTGTCAAGCCCGTCGAACGGAACGTAAGTTACCTAGACATGTGTACATTATTGGTCGTGATTAGGAAAGACTTGTGTTTATGCCATGGTGCATTTCATGTATATTCAAGACCAGAACAGAAAAATTTCATTATGATTACGCAATTATGTCCAAAAAAACTTTCTCCACGCCAAAGATCTTCAGGTCTTATAGTGCATGGAATGCACCATGGGGTTTATGTATTCATCATTATTTTGTTTGTGTTTTGTACCTTACAGATGCTGCTAGACAATTTATGGAAAATAATAATAAATGTATTTATTTGAAAAGGAAATGGTGAAAAACACTGCCGTTAATCGAGTCTATCACAGCTCTTACATGAATTTAATATACGGTGCATATATGTTAAATTGACAGGGTGCTTGCGTGTCTCTGAATTAGTGAAATATTCAAATAAATCAACCGTTCATAGTAGGGGAACTTTTCCATTACGCTAGTTAGGGCTGGACATAGAATAGTCGATTATGTGCAGGTTTCTGGGCCAGGCTTAGAATATTGAGCATGTTTAAATGCTGAGGAATTTTTTTTTTATAACCACAAGCTCCAGGTGAACAAAGTGTATTGCCGGTGCAAGTTATATCCCCAGCAGGAAATAAATATATGTAAGACCGTCATCACCATTGATATCTTTATAACTGATTCTTATTTAGGCTTACGAGTACAAAATGGAAATTCTGAAATCTGTAAGATTGCTTCAAACTCTCCGCAGACAACATTAGTTTCTTCCTTAATATAAGATTAATATGTTTTCACTTAATACTGCATGCAGGTGCAAGTATTTTTCTTATATCAAAAGATTTATAATCTAGTGACATAAATTCAAATGCTCGTTCAAAAAATGTTTTCTAGAGCAAACTCAATTTTATGAAACAGTCACAGTTAAACACTGGACAGTTTTTTATGAAACAACATGATATACCTTCAATACACAATAAGAAGATGCATGGACGCAATATCTAAATTTTACGCACACTTAATAACTTCATTATGATTGCAATATTGAACAATTTTATCCAAGTTTTTCCACCATGTACGTAAATGTGAATGCAATATGAGCTGAAACCAAGGCGTTAACGGGATGCCACGGTTTGCGCAGTTCTTCACAAAATTGTCAAGCCCGTCGAACGGAACGTAAGTTACCTAGACATGTGTACATTATTGGTCGTATGGTTCACACTGAATAAAGTATTTTAATTCGAACAACACTGATTATAGGTACATACCTCATCAATTTCATTTTGATTCGGAGATAGGTCCATATCTCCCCTCACGAATAATATGTAATCGATTTCATGTTCCCCAAATGTGTTATTGTAAGGCGCTTTATAATGAATTCTCGTGATGTATTCAATTTTGTCGAGGGTAAACTGATAGAAATAATATAGATCAATCATTCCATATATACCAGCAGCAAAAGCAGCTTCACAACAAACCAGTACAAACTGGAAAACTTACGCTAAAGTGGTAGACAACAACAGGCAAGTGTAAACTATAATTCCCTCATGCAATAGTTTTGAATTTCCAATCTAATACTATCTCAGTATTGGTATCAGACTAAAGATCTATGTTAAGAGTAATAACATACAGGCAAAGGAACGATAAGTCTTCCTACCTGAGCAGGTCTGACTCCTAATTCTTGAAGCATTCTTCGCTGAGCTGCACGCTTTACCCCGAGAGCATCTGCTTCTTCCATTTCTGAATCGTTATGCAACGGATGGCTGCAACACGTGTTTGTGTAGAATCCTATACATAAATAAATAGTATTCGCTAAAGAAAATTCCAATATTAGAGCAAAAACTTTCTAGTAATTTACCAGGAAAGGTTATTTTCATTTGTGATCGACGCTGCATGAGCAGTTCATTATTTTTATTGAAAAGAAAGACACTGAACGCCCGATGCAAAGGCGGTCCCTTGCTTACAAGATGACAATCAAGTTTCGAAGCGCTGCCACAAACCTTGTCTTTCTCATCAACTAGTATACAGTTTTCATTCAGAAGTTTGACCTGTGAAAGCAATGTGGTTGCAGTTATAAACAAACATTGATAATATTTATACATATTAGATAGAATTATTCTCACTTGAGTTTCATCAAGTTCAGACAGGCATGGTAACAAAGAGCTTTCCATTCTTTTCTGAAGAATGAGAGGAGTGAAACAAGAAATTCTGTGTAAGTTTTTCAGGACTAGCATTTTATGTTGCGTCAAATCTTAAAACATAGTTAGGGGGATTGCTATAAAGGTCATTATTATACCTGGCAGATCAAAAACCCTAAAAAGTTAATCATAATGATAATGGTACACATATAACTAATCAAAAAGAGATAAATCTTGAGAAATTGATGTAATAAATAAACCATAGGCATCTTCCCAAAATGGTACAATATGACAATGTAAAATAAACAACCAATGTAAAGTTCAATTCAATTCCTAGATTTTAGTTCTTCCAAATATTTATTCAGCTCTTGAGCAATCGCTTTCACGGTGTCCAGAATACGTTGACGGTCTTTTTCCAGCAACTTATCTCCGCAACGTTGCTCAAATTTATCTGGATGCCAAAGGACCAACTGGCGCATGATGACACGTTTCTGGTCGCCCCCGGAAGAGTCCGAAAGAATTCCGCTGAGCAGTACTTCCACCATTTCTTTGGCATTGCCTTGACAAGGCCATGGTATGTCTCTGAATCTAAGTTTATCAGTCTCTGCATCCTTGAGAGATGTCATCTTCTTCTCGTAACGTTCACGTTTCTGATTGAGGACTTCCGTCTTCATTCTCTTGACTTGTTTTATATAATCATCCTGATCTTTCATGAGGTGCGAATGAAGGTCGTTCATTTGTTCTTTTCTTTTGCGGCTCTGATCTTCCTTGTGTCTTTTCTTGTTCTGGAAATCTCTATATTTTCTCGAGTATTCCTTATTAATTCTGTCAGCCCACTGGTCATACGTTTGATACTCATCTTCCTCTTTAAACAAAGATGCTTTGTGTGAAAATGACGCCTCACCATTTTTTTCCAAATATTCAGATTCCATTTCGTTAGCTAATTTTGCATTCCAACTGTCTCTTCCCTCATCCTTCCCCTGCTTTTTGTCTTCTTCAACAGCTTGTTCTTCTTGTATGAGTTTATTCAGCAACTTATATTTTTTCTTAGCTTTATGAAGAATTTCGGAAGGCGTCTCTCCATTTTTATTCCTCAACGTTGTGATATCAGCGTTTCTCTTCACAAGCGGCTCGATAAGAAGTTTATAATCGGCGTAATTGCCGTCATCGCAAAAAAACTGGGCCGCAAGATGTGCCGATGTATCACCGCTGTCATCGACAACTGCTGGAGAAGCTCCATGAGAAAGAAGACATCTCACCACAGCGTCATCGCCCAACAGGCAGGCAACGTGCAATGGAGTTCGTTGTTTATGGCCGATTTTGAAGTCCAAATTGAGCTTAGGCTTTTTCGGATTGTTATGTTTTTCTAGCAATGACTTCAATTTTAACAATGAACCACTTTGTACATACCTAATGATTTTCCTTTGATATGTTTTCATTTTTCTGATTATACTCGTCTGTCGCAGCACTGCTATCCTGGCATTATGCTGAAATTCGGGTAATACGGAGTCTAGTTATCCGCTTGAGGGCCGAATAACTCTCACATTTTTTGTCAAAGTTCAAAGGTTGTTTATGAAAAAAAGGATATGAAGTCGGGAGAGTGGTTCAACCATAGCCTTAAAGACTATGGTTCAACGGTCAGCGATAGAGTCTGCTGACGTAGAGGTTGCGGGTTTGCACATCACCAGAAACATCTCTGTACTGTAGTTCATTGCATATATTCGAATACATTATGCCATTGCCTGATGGATTGGACCTTCCAGTCATCTTTAATCTAATCTGATCCTAAACGATACGTATCACGTGTTAAAACTTGCAACACTTTGTTAATTCCTAATTTAAGGCCTCTTTTTCGAAAATTATCATCGGCCAAATTTGATACGAATTTCCGGTACAGTATCCTGTTTATACTAAATGCGAGAGAACATGCGAGAAGATGTTTGTCAAACAACAACGCCCAAGTCGTTTGTCGTTTGTTTTGTATTGTCCGTAATGATTGCAGTGGGCACTCTAGCACGAAAGGACACAGTGCATTTAATTGGAAATCAGCGCTTTACAGGGAGTCCATAAATTGTTTTGTATAAGAAAATGTTTCTAAGATAGATTTTTTCGAGATGTTAATAAATGTTTCCTTTTATCTAACTAGAATTAGTTTTTGAGTGAGGTTTGCAATAGCGACAAGTTATGCCGAGTTATAATCTACATTACCTTAATTTTCGCGGCCGTGCTGAGTGTTCAAGATGGCTGTTCGTGTATTCCGGTGTGAATTATAACGATATTAGGATTGACAGTGCACAATGGCCTGAAAAGAAGAAAGGTAACAGAGGACATATGCATATGCGATCAATCAACAGAAAGTTTTAGTAGTTTTCATCTTGACATTATCGTTTTTAGAGATGCCCTTCCAGCAAGTACCTGTACTCGACGTGATCGATGACTCCGGAAAGATTACAAGAATTCCCCAAAGTCATGCAATAGAACGTTACCTAGCGCGCGAGTTCGGACTCCTGGGGAAAAACAACTTAGAGAGCGCGCGTGTGGATTTCCTTACCGAAACTTTAATTGATATAATGGCAAAACTGCCTTGGACAGAAAAAGACCCAGAAAAAAAGGTACTTTTACTTGATATACAGATCTGTTCTTATTTACTATCATTGGTCACATAGTCATGATTGTTGTTTGGCGTTAATAGAAGCAGTTAATGGCCGAAGCCTTAGCGGGTCCTGTTTCCAGTGGCCTTGCTACTCTGGAAAGCTTTATACAGGACAGTGGATATTTCGTAGGCGATAGTGTAAGTCGCTTATTAGAGTTTTTTTCTCAAAATTTTGTGTATTAAAATCAGTGGCGTAGTAAGTGAACACGTGGCGTAGCACACCGCCGATTCCTTGCTACGCTTCTCATCAGAATTACTTCACGCATTCACCAGATTACGCTAGTGGACATCAAATTCGCGTGTGGATCGGACTTCCTTTCTATGGACCCTACACTTCTCGACAAAACACCGAAACTTAAAGCTCTGCGGGAAAAGGTTCGAAATGAATCCAAGATTGCTGCTTGGATTGCCAACCGCCCTGTCACCAGTATTTGATTCATTTTGAAGCAATGTTTCAGCGTTATTTTACCAATCATAAATGTTTCTTTTCTGCAATATCGTTTCGTTTACAAGCTTGCTAATTTCTTTTAACCATTCGCTCTTTATTCACGAGTGTTAATAATTCCTCATTAACCACTTAATGGCTTATGTTTGATATACTGCAGTTTATTCCATGTAATTGATTACAGTATGAACATTGGACAATCGGACAGATTGGACATTAGAGTGAATTTTTTTTGCATTGTGTATCATGGTTTACTTGTTAAGGAAAACAAAAACGACACCTTTTGATTATAAGTTGACGGCTCAAACCAATGGCAATATAGTTGTAATACTAGCATGGAACATGTGTATTGCGACGATGCGTAACGCTATATCATGTATACCAGTGGTTCCCAATCTATGGTACGCGTACCACTAGTGGTACGCGAGCAACTTCCAGACCCTGGTTTTCTTTGCTCATGCATTATTCTGGGATTCAACTGGCGCTTGCTTATGCGACCTGGCCTTTCGTTGGTAATTTAAATTCATGGGAAATTGTTAGGTGTAAACCCTCCAGAAGCAAGCAGTCGAATTTCTTAGGCGCCTATTTCAATAGCAATCTGTAGCCTGAAACCAATAGTGGTAAATAGCTTGCCTAGGTTCAAGATCTTCAAATCGCATCTACATGAAAGAATACGTTTCCGCCTATTCACAATCTCATCTACGAGAAAGAATAAGCTTCCGCCTATTCAAAATCTCATCTACTGTATATGAAACTAGGCGTTTCCGCCAATTCGCAATCTCCACTATAATAATGAACTACATCATATCATTACGAGGCCTGCTATTGTATTGTGTCGTGAATGTAGTCATGTAAAAATTCTGTGAAAGATTGTAACACTGTAATAGAAGTAGAGGTAGATAGCATTCACACAGATATACAGTTGTCAGCAGAAAATTATCAGTAACTCGACCACAGAGTGTTTAGACCAGAGTTTTTTTGTTAGTGCATTATTCTGATATGCATCTGGACCTCCGTGCGAAATTTCGTGAATATCCCTGGCGTTTAGAAGAGCATTTTAAAGTGTACCGGGCCCCAGAGTGTTTAGACGCGAGTTTTCTTTGCGCATGCATTATTCTGATATGGATCCTGACATCTGTGCCAAATTTTGGAAAATTTAGTAGTGTATCTGTTCTTGATGTATGTCCATTGTAACCTAACCGATAGCACATTCGTGCCGGGAACCGATCTCCGTGCAAGTTTTTTGAGCGCATAGTCAAGAACCCTTGGGGTTATAGGCGCACAAACACACATACACACACATAGTTTCTCCTTCATTTATGGGATTAGGGAGTTCATGGTACGCGAGTAGAAAAAGTTTGGGAACCACTGCTGTATACTGTACTAGCCAAGGGGAAAAGACATTGAACGAATAGAGTGATAATATTACCACTAGCGCAAGGAGATGTAATATGTAAGAGAATGGTGATACGTGGCGATAAGGAAACTAATGTGAAATTGAATATCAAAACTGAATAGTGATTAACTGTTCTGGATTGTGGAGAAAATAATCATTGTTAAAGGAAGTTTATTTTGATGTTAAATGAAGCGAAGCATTGGATATCAAAATAATCAGGAAAGATCTACACTTATCAGCGTAAATTCATACTCTACCTAAAAGTACGCCCCGTCCCCTTATACGCAACCCTACTGAGACCGGGTTTCAGATATACGAAGTATTCTCCCTTGTAATCGGGAGTGTATGCATAAAGATGACTGCGCAAACACGGTACAATAACGCATAACCACCAAACGAGCTTGCAAACAAGAAAGGTTAACCCTATGATGCTAAACGTGTACAAGGTCCGTTAAAGCTAATCATGGGCGAATTAAACCAAATTTTAAAAATTAATTCAACGTTCTTGAACATTAGAAAAAAGAAAATAGATATGATTTTATAATTGAGTACAAACAATACCACCTTTTTATGGGCCTAGAATCCTAGATATTAATGTCCGAAACATAGCACATATTGCCTCCAAGGATGCATTAGCTTCGGCGAAGAGTACTGAAATCCCTGGAGATTTACCAGATTCGTAAGTGGCCAGAAACTGTATAATCCTAGTGTGATAAATCTGATGATTAACCACATCGGGTAATGTTAAGCATTGGTAAAAGTAGCTTCATTTCACAAGTAAGGGGATAGAAGATGCGCACTAACTATCATTTGTCCCATGATTGACATGTTAGGGTTAAAAGGCAGAAGAGACGCGTATGTACCTAGCTCACCGTGAAAAAGGGGAATCAATGAGGCATGATAGCGATAATTACTCAGCATAAAAAATACGTTAGAATTCATACTCACGGAACTTTGCAGTGATCGGATGTGTTGATAATTAAACGGTAGGTTATCAGTTTTCTACTCATTTTTTCCAATTCGTATTTCGATACGAGCGACTACCTTCGTTTGAGCTAACATATCTAGTCCGAACTAATCTATTTCATAGATTTTTGTAACGCTTCCATATTGTGCGTTTTCAAGCAACGATAATGCCTACTAAATACAAGCTCCAGTACTTTGAAACCCGTGGGCTGGGTGAGTGTTCAAGATGGATGTTTGCTTATGCGGGCGTGGCTTATGAAGACGTCAGATTCAAAAGGGAGCAATGGACAGAGATAAAGCAGAGTAATTGCGGCATTACATTTTTATTTGGTACCTACAATCAATCCTAAGTAACAAAGGTCGTATTGTTAATTACCAGGCATGCCGTTCCACCAAATGCCCGTTCTGGACGTAACCGACGACTCGGGTAAGGTAACCCGCATTCCTGAAAGTCACGCAATAGAGCGCTACTTAGCTTGCGAATTTGGATTGATGGGAAAAAGTAATTTGGAAAGTGCACGTATTAACTCCATGGTTGATTTTTTCATGAGTTTGGTCATGAAACTACCCTTCTCGGAAAGAGATGAAGAGAAAAAGGTATAGTTCACGAATATAAATGGATATCTTGCATAAACTAAATGGATTGCTTGGATTGTTATTGCAGAAAAAACTCAGGAAGGAGGCGTTAGATGGGCCTATTTCGGATGGCCTCGCTCTATTGGAGGGTTATATACAAGAAAGTGGAGTACCTATTGGTGACACCGTAAGTACAGATGCGTAATAAAGACGACTGGAACAATTTTTCAAAATCGATGTTAATTTTACAGATAACGCTCTTCGATATATTATTTGCCTCCGTCAGTGATTTCATTTTAGAGCACGCGCCAAATCTGCTAGACAAAACACCGAAATTGAAGGCGATACGTGAAAAGGTTCGAAAGGAACCGAAAATAGCTCAGTGGATTGCCAAGCGACCTGCTTCGGACTACTAGTCTGCCACTAAATAACATGCTAATAACAAAACAAAGGGTTTTGTAAGATGTATATCTTAAGCGTGGTAACTGTTTGTATGTTAATGTCAAATAAAATATTTACCATAACCAGTCAATTATCAGTTCGAATTATCTATTTAACCGAGTAGACTTACGACACGGAAAAAGATTGGACAGTATCCTAAGCAAAACTTGGGCGTTGTTCCCGAAATTTTACGCTCATTGTATTCAGGAATATACGCTAAAATATAGTTTTTTTTCACGCTTTCTGAGAGTGTTTTGAACATCATGCTATCTGAGGTATACCTACGATTACAACACCGAATTTGCCTTTAATTTAAGCCTCGATTGTTCAAGTCTAATCTCCCGCTACAAATTGATCACACCGCATCCTTCTACTAATACGACTGAAAAAGGTTACAGAGTTATTGAACCATGTCGAAGTGACAGCCATAACCGGGGGTAAGTGAGCCACGGTTTATGGAAGTTAGAAAGGATCGCTTCCGTGTTACTGATAGCGTTTATAAACCAACTAACATTCCCTGATAAAATTGGGTTGATTGATTTGGTTGGGAATGGTTACTTTGACCGAGGTAAAAATAAAGAAAAACAATAATAGCATTAGCAAAATCATGCGGTAGGCTTCTACGTGGTAGCAATGTACCACTGGGGTATTCCTATCACACACTTGGCTATCACACAGTTCTGTGCCATAATGCCAATTATGCCCGGAATAGTAAATAACTAATTTCTCCGAATATATTGATAATACAGAAGTAAAATCTTTATATTTATTAATTTGTGGGCCTAGCAACATTTTGCAATAAAAATTTAACTTTTAAAATTCGTAGAAAAAAAAATATATCCATATCAATTATTATGCTAAATGTGCCAAATATCTGTCCCAGCCAATTTGACCAATTTACAGTTGCCGTGTCATACTAAAACTTATTTCAGAATAATTCTGACACTGTCATTAACATTTCCTGAAAGTTTCGTCAACATCTACCGGGGGATTCGAGGTCAATTTCTGCCTTGAAATATCGATATCAGACGCTATAGGTGATGTACGCAAGTAAAGTCGATTTAAGTCGCGTCGCATATACTTTAACGCTATCGAGCATCGAGTATGGAGTAAAGTCGTTTTAAGAATCGTCCTAAGCAATTGCAATCGTCGAGTCGCTTATATTTGCTATCTTATACACTTACAGTATCTGGATCCGTGTTAAATATATTTGATTCAGTCACCCAATGATTATCGCAAACAGTATTTGAACAAAACAAGAATTTGGTTTAGATATTGGTGGTGTATAAGCGATATCATAAGCATTACAACACTGGAAGCCGTCTACTACTGGAAATTGGAAATTCAACAAGTGCATTGCGTAATCGATTGCACTATCCTGTAACTATTTTGTACTTATGACAAGTATTTTCCAGTCTTCTAGTTGCAAAGATCGATGTGGCATGATTTTGTTTGCGGTGAATCGCACAATAAAATTAGGGAGAGGTATGCAATATTCCTCGACGGTCAATTGTACACTTTCGCCGCCAAGGTCTCCATTATCTATATTACGTTATGCCTTTCGCAAACACCAACTTGTACTTCTTTATTTGGATCTTTTTAGACGATTGGAATTGTTTACTATTTTTAATAAGTATCATAACGGTTTTCGCTCCTTCTTAAGCATCAGCGATAAGACCATATGGAGAGTTTATAATGAAATATACTAGTATCAATGATGTGCTTATTTAGGAATTTTAAGATATCGCTAAGATAAGAAAGAAACGAGTAGATGGGAACGTTCGCACTCATGTGAGTAAGAGATCTCTGCATGACGTCAATGCAAAATCAAGCGAAACATCTTTCATGCTGATGCTCAAGAAGGAGCGAGAACCGTTATGATTACGTTTATACTATGATAAGGGTCCCGTTGTAATCATATATATATATGT
>QXVX01001122.1:0-10920 GCA_013436065.1 Halocynthia aurantium | reverse complement strand
TCCCTGATAAAATTGGGTTGATTGATTTGGTTGGGAATGGTTACTTTGACCGAGGTAAAAATAAAGAAAAACAATAATAGCATTAGCAAAATCATGCGGTAGGCTTCTACGTGGTAGCAATGTACCATATATAATATAACACTGTATTGCCGACACTACGAACTAACAACGTTACTATTACGAATTACAGAGATAACATTTTTTTATAAAGGTATATTTAAGTAAGTCAGTATTACAGATCATGTCTTCCTCTGTTCGTTTTGCTCTGCAACAAGCAATGAAATGTAATCGAATTTTGTTGCGAATGACCGAACAGGTAGCATAATATATTTTCGTCAGCAAATAGTTGATGTGACAATAAAACAATATTATGCTTGTATGTGTTGCTAGTTCTCAAAGTCCTCTTCAGCTACCGTAAGATGTTTAAATTTGCAAGAATATCAAAGCAAGAAATTGATGGAAAAATATGGAGTAAACGTTCAGAAATTTGATGTTTCTGAATCCGCAAGCGAAGCACACGAGATTGGAATCAAGCTAAGTGAGTAGCAACAAAACGGAAATGACTCACTCTTCAAATTATTACTAAATAGTATTAATCTTTAGTGAAAAATGGTGCAAATGAATTAGTTCTGAAAGCGATGATATTGGCTGGCGGTCGGGGCAAAGGACACTTTACCAGCGGACTGAAGGGTGGAGTGCATTTGACGAAAGATCCACAAGATATAGCTACCTTGTGCAAAGACATGCTGGGATATAAGTTAATTACAAAACAAACTACCAGTGAAGGAGTAAAAGTTGTTAAAGTTTGTATTCCTTATAATTACCAAAAAAGGAAACTCTAATTTTGAAACAACAGTATGTAATTGAGAATATACTGATAGGTTATGATAGCAGAAGCTCTTGACATATCCCGGGAAACATACTTCGCTATTCTTATGGACAGGTCATACAATGGCCCTGTCATGGTGGGCAGTCCTTCTGGGGGAATGGATATCGAAGAGGTTGCTGAAAAAACTCCAGACCTTATATTCAAAGTTAGTTGATCACAAATAACTATAGAGCATTATTCGAAAATGACTTGACTACAAATTTAATACCTTTAGGAGCCTATTGATATAATATCTGGGATCAAAGATTCACAAGCTCAAGAAATGGCAAAGAATTTAGGCTTCCACGGACCGAATCAAACAGAAGCTGCCGATCAAATAAAAAAATTATACAAGTTGTTTGCGGATGTTGATGCAACACAAGTGGAGATCAATCCATTTGGGGAGACTACTGATGGGAAAGGTTTGAACTGCCTTGTACCATATGTATTGATTCGAATTACTAACAACCATTGAATTTCAGTGATATGCTTCGATGCCAAAGTCAACTTTGACGACAATGCGGAGTTTAGACAAAAGTCTATTTTTGCAATGGATGACAAAACAGAAACAGACCCAAAGGAAGTAGAAGCGACAAAGCACAATCTCAACTATATAGCGATGGATGGAAACATCGCATGCATAGGTGGAGCAATAGTTTTTTAAAATCAATATTGCATTGTCATTAATATTTACACTGAATTTCCTCAGTAAATGGTGCTGGATTGGCGATGGCAACAATGGATATAATAAAATATCACAAGGGCAGCCCTGCTAATTTCCTGGATTTGGGAGGTGGAGTTCAAGAAAATCAAGTGTATCAAGCCTTCAAGATTGTGACCTCAGACAGTAATGTATGGATAAAATTGAAGTATCACTAAATTAAACTCTGACAATACATGGCGGATAAAGTTATGGTATGTGTCTAGGTGAAGGCAATATTAGTGAATATTTTCGGTGGGATTGTCAATTGTGCAACGATAGCAAATGGAATTACAAAAGCATTCAAGGAGCTGAACCTTCAAGTACCTCTGGTTGTGCGATTAGAAGGTTTTTACAATTAATAATATTTATCTCATTTAACACACATTCAGTATTGGACATAGACATAAACCTAACAAGCTACAGATCGAAAGAAACCCTATTGTGCTTAGTGGCATCAATATATATATGTATATTTATATAACAGGAAACAACGTTGATGAAGCTAAAAGGATTCTTAAAGAAAGCAATCTGCCTATTACATCAGCTTCAACATTTGATGAAGCTGCTCAGAAAGTTGTTGCTTCTGTATAACAAACAATGAAATCCCAAGCAAATGAAGAAATGTGATTCTATAGATCTGTTCAACTCTTGATTTTTCAACTAGGTGGCTAATTGCATTTTACCGTTTAATTATATGCATTTAAATTGTCATACAAACAAATATCTTCCACCAAACAATAAAGGTGCTTAGCAAAATGTTTTATCTTTTAGTAAATTGTGGATAGGTACCAGTTTAGTAGTGTGTGTGGTCCTTTCAAAAACGCAGTTTGGTTTGATGAGTGTTAGCTAATCTCATCAAAGGTACCAGAACAAAATTTTACTGTTTGAAAGTTTGATATACAGCTATATAGTCACCGTATTTATTCGCAGACTGCACAAATAGAGAACGTAGTAAATGATAATAACCTTTACTTTGTATCAATATCATCTGGGGCAGTGGTTCTCAACCTTTTTTGGCCTATGTTTTTTCTTGTCTTCTTTTGACAGTCATGATGGGCTCTAGAATCTATAAATTAAAATAAAAAACAATGAAAAATAAACCTTCTTATTGAAAAATCTAAACATCTTTATGAAAAATCTGAACTTCCAATTCTCCCCCTGAAACCATGAAATTTCCCCAGAGGGTGAATTCCCCCCTGGTTGAAAACCACTGATCTAGGGTAATTCAAGATAAGGGATATTTCTTCAACGGTTTACTGTACAAAGTTTACAAAGCCTTTTTTGCAGTTTTATTTGCTGTTATCGAAAATAATTCAATGAGGCATTTAACTTCCTGTCGTTTAGAAAAATTAAGTGCAATTCTCAATAACGATATAACATCTACGTAAAACAGCACAGCACCACGTTAGCCAGATTGCAACAGACGGGAAACAGTTATTGAAATAATATATGCAGTATCTTAGGTATCAGATTTTTAATAAGCTACGGCATATTCTCACTATTATCTGAAATTCAGTAAATAGTGGTCGATTGTGAAATATTGATTTCACTGGTGATATTTAATATTATTACGCAATAGTGATGAAAACGACTCGCGTATGGAGAAACAAAGGTTTTGCACTAGAGATATACTGTACTACCCGCTATGCTTATTTTTGAACAATGCGACTGTCAGATAAATATACATCTGATATAGCAAAGTGTCGTGTTACGTTAAATAGCGTCTTCTTAGTTTCGAACACGTTGAAATTCCGTTGTTGTATTTTGTGTCAGATTCTGTTATGACAAAGTAATCTTTGCCTGGAATAACCGTGTAGAATTTTTTTTTGTGGTTCTAGATGCAGACGGAATATTTTCGATCAAGTTCATTATACGAGTGTATCATTTTCTATAATAACGTTGCTGACAAAGTATGGAATCGATGGAGATCAGTATACTGACAGACACAACAGCTGTCGATACCAATGGCAACATCGAGCAATCCCTCGGTAACGCGAAAAAAACTAAAACATTTCCGGGATTTGGAATTGTGTGCACATTCATCGCTGGATTATTTTTCTCTCTGTGCTCCTTGATAACAAAATTGACTACTTTAGCACCGATACAAATGGCAGCTTCTAGATGTTACCTTCAGTTTCTACTACTGTTGCCCATCGTCACTTTTATGCACAAAAAATTTGACATTATTGGACCCAGGGGGCTGATCAAATTCCTGTGGATCCGTGGATTACTAGGATCATCAACCATGATCTTGCTGTACTGTGCAATCGGAGAACTATCACTTGGAAACGCCGTCACTCTACAATTTTTGAGCACCGTACTAGTGGGGTTTATCGCCCATTGCTTTCTTAAAGAGAGTTTAACTATAGCCGATGGTGTGTTCGCAATTGTATCATTGACAGGAGTTGTTCTAATTGCACAGCCTCCATTTCTCTTCCCCACAAGCAACTCAACGCCTCAGAGCACATTGGGAATAGTATATGGTGTATCATCAGCCACACTAGCTTCCTTTACACTCGTTTCAATCCGAAAACTAGGTAAAGAAACGCATTTTCTACTGAGCGTAATGTACTACTCATTCATTGGAGCCATCAGCAGTACGATATTACTGATTGCGACACGACAGTTCAGGTTGCCATGCCTGTACGAACTGCCATTCCTTTTTTCAGTAGGAATATGTGGCGTGATGGGGCAAATTTTTCTTGTTCTTGCTTTGCAACGAGAAAGGGCCGGGACTGTCTCCGTTCTGAGGACAGCACAGATATTTATTATATATACGATGCAGGTAAATAAATGGCGGTTAATAAAATTGGTAAATTTCATTACTGAGACAACCGATGCACGCATCTGATATCACTAAACCTCAAACCTAGACCAAAAGGATTATGTATATTAGAACCATGCAGTTAGGGTGGGATATAAGACACCAACATACAACTTCATTTGGGTTTATCTTCCAGGGGTAATACATAATTTCAGTTGTATTTTTGCGACGCAATAATGTTTACACCGTTGAAATGCAGTTTGCATGTGTTGGTAATCTCATTGCTGTTAATAATAGGCATATTATCATACCAGTTTTGTAATAATAAAAATACCTGCGGTAAATGTGATTGATGTGATACAAACTAAACCATTTCAACTAAGCAATTTGTTTTTCTAGACTGTTATACTTCACGACATCCCTACAATATTGAGCATTGTTGGAGCAGCTCTTATATTTTCAAGCAGTGTTGGCATTGGGATACGAAAAATTGTTAAGGAAAAGCAAAGAAGAAAACAGGCTGCTTCACTTGCTAAAAATTGAATCGTTGATGAAAGGTTCTGAGTTGTAAAGAAGAACTTTCATAAGTTATTTAACTAGAGAGTATCGAATGAATGATATTACATGTTCACAGTATTTTTTTTCTGAAAACTTCATGGTTCTAGTTATGAATGTACATGAATGAGTCTTCAATGATAGTTCAATACGTATATATAAATTTTAATATATTTAGCATACAAGCATGTAATGTATGTGTGCCATAACAGTATGTACATTAAATACCTCGACTTCTAGCATAGTATTATATATATATATATTACTGCAATTTTTTATATTGCATTCGTTCCAAACTTTTTTTTATCACTAGTACTTTCATCATGACAGCTGTCAAACGGTAGTGTGCAATCAAGAAATAAACACTCTGAAAAACTAATTCAACTCACCTATTCAGTTTCGACCATTGAATTACATATATGACATGGATTAGGATGATTATTAGTTAACAACGCTTCTATAAAAAAAAGGTGTAGTCTTAATCACATATGAAAATGGCATGCATTTTCAATATTGATCTTCCGTTTGCAATGTATGAGAGCAAGGTAGAAGGTCGACTAAGATCTGAGTTAAATTGCAAACCTATAGTATGCGAAACGGCAGACCGAAAAACACTGCTCTCATTACTATAGCTGGTACGTTATGCGCATTATGCTCCGTATACTCGTAACTGCGGGGAACTCATCAACCGATTCGACCGTTGGGAGCGAGCCGCTAATTCTGTTGCCCGCACCGCTAATATAGTAGCAACAAAGTATACTCTACTAAAGAGTAGTGTAGGTATTAGTTCTATTGAGTGGCGGATGTAACTGTGGTCACCAACGGTATTAGTGGCAAATACATCATAGTTTAGTGGTATTATTCATTTTGTGTGGTTGATGAAATATGATCAGTCAATGGTATTTGTGGCACTGCGAAATATACCACTGTCAATCTGAAATAGGAACAGAGGAAACTCTAACGGTCAGAGTTCATCGCGGTATTAGACGTTGTCACGGATTTCAAAATATTATTAGTATATTGACACCACTTTTACTAATTAATATTCGCGTTTACTAAGTTGTAATTAACTACATACAAAAGAGGCGGTTTATACAATTAAATCTAGAATGCCGGGATTATTTATAAAAATTAGACGCATTGATCCGAAGCAAGGTTATGGGTTGTCATGGTTACAACACTGACATGCATTTCGATGGATCAGCGCTGCCTACGATACACATAACTATGGAGGATTTCTCGGCGCCTTCAGAACCGAAATACAATGGGTTACCGCGCAGATACGAAGAAACACAGCCGGCCCTGACGCAAGTCTACTCGCACGATCGCATTTTAAGTATGCAATCTGAAACTTACGTACATCGACTAAAGAATTTTGTGAATCGTATTTTTTTTTTGAAGGCATTGGCGAGAGTGTTCGAGATAAATTTTTCACCGATGTTGAACACAAAAAGCAAATTGCGCTGCAAGAACATGAGGAGGAACTTTGGAAAGAAGCAGAAGACTACAAAAGTAAATGCGTTGAGGAAGCACTCAATCAAGCACGGACAGAATGGGAACAAGAGAAGCAAGAACTAGAAAGCAATCACAATAAATTCGTACAGTCGGAAATTTCGAGAACAAAAGGTACGTTCACCAGTATGTAAATTAAATACCAGAGTTAATAACCTGTACTTGTGATACAGAGATAATGAAACAGAAGTGTGTGAAGAAACTTTTCAATGAGCGAGTTGCTGGAGAGAAGGCTTTGGAAAAATTGAGACTGGAACAAAAGCGAAAATACCAGCTGGAAAAAATGGCAGAGATCAAGGCCGTTCGTATTGAAGAACAAGGCATCGCAGAGAAGTTTGCGGATGATATGCGAGAGTAAGTTCTATCACAAAGAAAGCATGTGTGAATACAATGTCTTCATGTTAACCAAGCATTTATGTGAACGCCCATAGCTAGGGTTGCCATATGTTAGGGTATAAAAATCGTTGCCCGGGAGAAATTTAAAGAATTCAGCTTCACCTACCATCACTTTGCATACAAGTACTGGCCTAATTTTTACTGTAGCTGACAAATCGTGGTAATATTACCGTACTTTCGGGTGTATCACCCTTACCGTGTATAAACCGCACCCTTTTTGTTTTAAATTTATTAGATAACCCGCTCCGGTGTATTACCCGCAAAGAAATCCAGCTATACTATGTACTTACCAAGTTACTACTAACTACGCATTACATGTGATAGGAGATAATCGAACAAAGGTTAACGAATGTGAACCAACACAAGATATCTCGTAAAAAAAAAATCCTGTATTACCCGCTTCGTAGGATAATCCGTAACCTCGATTTTTTTATACAATACCATGTACAACCCACGGGTAATCCATCCGAAAGTACGGTACTAACTTTCTCCTATCGGACCAAAGTTTGTATAAATATTGTATATACTTTGGGTATAAATATTATCGACTTTGGGTTGCACAGAATTTAGTTCATATAGTTCAGTCGTCATAATATCATGCAAGTAGAAGCGTCCGGTATTTTGATTGTTCAGATATATCAACCCTATAAATAGCACTAAGCACTCATCTATTACAGATGTTTCAATTACTAACTTATTACTTTATGTATATATTAAAATGATGATTAAGGCAAACTGGGAAAAATATACAGTCGAGTTTTATTGGAGTATAGCTGGACTGTACAAACCTGTTTCATTATACAGTACTGGACAAACATTTTCAACCTATAAGATATACCAAATAAGAATGGAATGTGTTTTGGGAAAAAAATGTCTATAAACCAATGCACCAGTGTCATACAACGATTGTCGTTGATAGAACTAGCGATGGAAAATTATCGTCCCAATTTTTATTAACGACAGTGCTATGTGAATTTGGCGCATGGTTCGAAATTTGTGATGAATATAGAATTTAAAATCACGGTTTGGTGATGGAAAAAAATATCATAAGACAATGGTTCAAAATTGATTGTATTTTTACTGCATGCATTTCAGCAGATACTAAACCAAAGTAACTTTAGAACCATCGAGTATAGTAATAACCCAGTAACAATGTACAGTATTGTATAATTATTTAATATGTCAATGTAATTCACAAGACAATTCAGACAAGAAAAAGAGCAGTACGGTGAAAGTCTGGATACCATACGTTGTCAAGACCTTGAGAGACAGCACAAACAACTAGAAGAATTTAGGCTTCAAAGCATTTGGGAAACACAAAATGACGAACAAAGAAAAGCAGAGAAGAGAATGGAAGAGGTAGTGTGACATTAGGTCTTCTGTTTATTTAAAAAAATTACTTTGAAATATATCCAAACGATTTCTGTTACTTACTGTTTTATGACACACTTTTAGGTAATGGCACAGCACAGAGAAGAGGTTTCCCAATCGCTGAAATCAATTGCAGACATAAGGAGCGACATGAGCAAACTAGAAGACGAACTAAATGCTACCGTAGACCAGCGTAATTACTTCATCTCCAAGTACAACAACCTTCGTAAAGAGTTTACCGATTTCATAGAACAATCTAGACCTGACTTTAGCGAAGGTCAGGCGGATTTTCTTCTCGCACCTAACGAAATATAGAAATAATTCAACTCCTCACATGAAGGATTATTATTAGCCTAGATATCATCTTTGTGGGCTTACCATGTCAATTTTCAGTGTTAAAACAATTATTTATAGGAATTTTTTTTCCTTGTATAATGCAAAACTCTTGCTGAGTATTTTCTCCACAATTATGCGGCATATTAAACTATTACATATCTAAATTTTCTTTATCATATGTACAGGTTGTCTGCACCCCAACTGTAAAAACTTTATCTATCTATAGCAGATTGTTTCTCTTTTTTCTATGTACATATTATATGCCATTTTTCATTATATAGTGTGTTCATCTCGTAAGCACTAACCAATACACTAAAAATCCAGAAGTATAATTTGTGAAACTCACTTTTTTTATGTCATCGATAACCTCTGTTTATCGTTCTGGTATTTCAAGATACTCTTTCTGTGGCCTTGCGACTTTACGATACTCTTTCACGAAAGACACGGGACACTGCATTTCTTGCCAGTTTATCGGCAACATAAGTTCTCCTGCCTCGCTTCTTGCAATGACAACGCCGAGTTCATTTTCCGCCGTTGTAAGCAGATAAAAAGATGCGTCTCCGAGAGATAGCTAAAGCTTTAGTTAAGGCATAATATTAACAGTATAATTTTAACTCTGATCAGTACATTCAAATATAGCATTTTTTCCTCGGTCAACCATATTAGTCATTTCTCCCCAGCACAAACTATGATAAATGTTATTGTCAAGGCTGGACTTGTAGAAATTCTTTTAGATTTTTATGGAATGACACTCTAATCTAGCCAAGGCTACAATGAGGCATTGTAGCAAAAACAGATATACATGAAGGGTAAAAATTTTACATGGCTACTGTATTTTGTGTATATAAGTGGCATCTTTTCTATGAAAAGAAATTGAGGGTGCGATTTATATACGAGTAAATACAGTAACATAGACCAGTTTCCTATTACCAAAATAATCTTCAAGCCTTACAGTAGCATTTTTATCAGTTCCAACATGATCACAGCATCACATGCCACGTCAAACATTAACTTTTGCCATTGCCTGAAAAAGGTCACCTGATTAGACTTGAAACTAAAGACTAGAACTATAACGACTGAGTGAGTGAAAGGATACAACTTTGGCCAAAACTATATCTCCGGGTCGAAAACTCTTTGAAATTTCCACTTTGTCAATTTCCTTCGCTCTTACATCTTCTTTTCGAATCATTCCACGAAAAGACTCGGAGATTGTTACGTTGTCAACAGCGATTATTTGACACTTTGCAAATCTTGTACTTATTGAAGTTATCTAAACACTAAACTGTTCAATTCTATGAATTACTAAGCAAAGTTTGCGTGAAGATACCTTGCAAGTTACGATGGTATCGATTTTAGGTAATCTTTCTTTGGGATGCTTAGACTTTATGGATAGAGTAGGCAGTCCTGATTTAATGTCACGCTGAAGGATACCCGCGAGGGATGCAAATATGTATCCGTGTCTGACATAAGTTCCGAATCCGGCTTGGCAGGATTCCACGCTCGCTAAGCGTTCACCTGAAGTATAATCGAGATGATATGTACCACAAAATTCAAACAAAAAAAATTATTAACCAAGATGCTTCTACCTGGAATGCATATCTGATGTTCTGCTATGGATTCAGACATGATAATGCAATCCGTTTGAATATTTCTATACAATCTAATTACTATTTACAACAATGAAAATAGTATGAAAAATGAATGTAGAGATATAATTCAGCAAAATAACGGCATTATCTGGATTGAACAAATGACACATCAAAGAAAAAAAATCCAATTCATGGAACAATATTCATCTTTCAAGTCACGTTTCATGTTCATTATGAGATCTTTTTTCATGCCATTCCTCTTCCCTTCTGTGTGCTGATGTAGAACACGTTGTTTCCACGAATAAAAGCATCTCCGTACTTGTTCTTCAGCTGACCGTTCATATATTCTTCAGTTTGCTCCAAAGCAATATTCATATAGCCGTCGAGACACGCCAGAACACCACGGTAATCCACGCCAGAATTCAGCTTGACCACAACTGGCCGACCGATGATTTGCTTCAAGAAATCACTTGGAGTTTGCTTTCTACTCATTTTGAATAAATAAATCGAATGCGTGAATAGATATATACTAGTTGCGAAACAAAAATTCATTTTCATTACATTGTGAAACCTACAGCTTCAGGATAACCAACAATGCCAAAATCAAAGCTCTACCCGCGTTTTTTTTATTGAGCAGGGTAGAAACCTGATCCAAGATCTCGATATGCCTTATCACATTTCGTTGTAACGAAAATATACCGCCCCCTAGTAACAATATTATCACATTCAAAGTAAACTAGACAATTGTACACAATTATGCAGAACTCACGTTGTTGTCAATTGTAAAGTAGTCACATTATCACTACTATCTAGCATCACCGTGATT
>QXVX01001109.1:0-13777 GCA_013436065.1 Halocynthia aurantium | reverse complement strand
TATAATAAATATGATAAATTCTTTGCTTCAAATATAATCTTTACTGGATGTGGATTTTCTTTAGATGATTTCAAATGATTACACTTCAATGATGCTCAGTCTCAGCCATCCTGAATATTCTGTACGACTCTCCGCCCTCCAGCACTTGGAATCGAATTTTTCTGCCCATCCCAGCTTGACCGAATCAGATTTTGTAAGAAGCTCGATCAAACACAGGTAATGCTGGCCCAATTATCATCTGCATGTACGCTCAGTTCAATTTGATTGTTTTTGTTTCAACCAGACTTGCCTGTGATGACAATACAGCTGTGTTGGTGAAGGCAATGGAATTAGTGTATTCGTATCGAGAGATACTATTCTATGACAATGATGAAGCTTTTGATATACTGGTGAAGCTAGTTTACAAGAATAGGTATGAACTAAGTGCTCTTAACATTTTGGTAACCATCTTAGCTAAGCTAGGTTATGTTTCTTGGAAAAGAAGGCTCCAATTCTGTGGAATAGCATAATATAAAATTAGATCTACAATTTGTGATTTGTCATTTCTCGTTTAATTGTAGAGATGACCCTCAGTGGAAAGATGTAGCCCTTTCTGCCTTCACCCTGCTTCTAAGCGATTCTTTTGCGACTGCCTCGGATGAAACGAAACTGAAAATTGTGGTCATGGTTTATGATGCCATACTGGATGATATTCTGTCGGATAGTGATTGGTCGTGGTACAACGTTGCCGTTAGATCTTCATACTTTGCGGAAAATCATGTTCTGCTTTCTTCCTTGGGTAAGAATTTTGTTTCTATTAATACTTCATGTTTATGAATACTAGCAAAAACTTCCTACGTACAATAGGCATAAAATTATATATAATAAATATATTTAATTAAATATATAAAATTAAAAATTTGTTAGCTAAACTTCATATGTTGATGTAGTTTTCTCTATTCTTCAATATATGCAAGTTCCTGCTGTTATCAATTTAATGATTGTGTTTTATTTCATGAGAAATAAAATGCACAAACAATTAAAACCTCATCAAACTACTGTCTGTATAAAATCATTCTCTTCAACCTTAAAATTCCTCCAAGCTTTTAGTACTTATGTTGCAGTACATTAAAATTGTTTTCATACTCTAAGATGCCGTGATTGATCTGGATTCCTTATCCTGCGCTGTGACCAAGAACCTGGAAAAGTTTGACGATCCTGTTTCTACATTCAGAGCACTTTATGAAGCTGCTCAATCTTTAATCGAGGCAACAGCAGATGATGTGATACCTGGAAAACCTCATGTTCCTGCTCTCTATCTGATTATTAAAATCGGGCTTCAGCTGCAGAGGGGTAAAATTGCATCAGATTCCATACAAATGGTAGCAGTGCTTCGAATGATGCTCGAAGATATCGTCAATGACCTTATGGAAGCGCTGAAAAGTTTGGAGTTTGGAGGATCTTTTTCAGGCACTTTCAATACAGAATTTTCCTTTGAGCAAAGTTTGGGGAATTTGGTTAAGCTGATTCAGAAAAACCATCCTGGCAGCTGTATAGCACGCGTGACCTCCTGTGAAGTAATATTTTCCGTGATTCAAAATTACTTCGAGAGCCTGAAAACACAGTTAAAACCATTACTATCAGAGAAAAACACGATGAAGTTCTCCTGGGATTCGTGTGAAAAGATGGCTGATGACTCGATGAATGATTTTTCTTGCATGGATGTGTGGAAAGCCATGAGGCATAAAGTATTTCTTACGTTGTTGAAAATGAATGAGTTATTCCAAAAAACCTCGGATACAGATGAATCCTCGGCATGGAAGATTGCCAGCGTGAAAAAAACCCTTCAGTTGTTTTTCGTTGAATTGTTTCCTTGTCCAGTGTCAGTGCTGCATTTTCTTGCGCCATATTGGACTGCCTCTATTCCAGGCTATGAGTTTGATCCTATCGCGCTGTCCGCAGTGGTACAAACCCTCCATCTTGGCAACTCGATGCTGCAGAATATGACCTCCAAGAAATCTACGGTGAGCTTGAATTTGTATTTATCAAGCTTTAAATGAATACACTCATTTGTAAAATATTTGTGTTTCACAGAATGTTATGATGTCTTCATCTGTTACTATAAGTCTCATGTTAGCGTTGTCATGTAAGAAGCGGATTCTCAGATCCGCTGCGCTGAACTGCCTTGCAACATGCTCAGTTTTTTCAAGGTTTTTTTTTTTATTTAATTGCCCGAGCTGCCGATTTGAAGCACATTCTCCATGTTTAGTGTCTTAAGATTAATTTGTGTTGAATTTTTTTTTACTCTAACCTTGATATTCTTTTGAATGCATTGTATCTACAATATACAGATATTTTGGCAAATGGGATGTTGTCAAGTATGTTAATAGTCAGTGCGTTAACTTATGTTTTATTTCAGGAACCCTTTGAAGGAATTAATCAATCATCTGAATGACCGCAGGGAAGAAATGGAAGCTGATGCAAAAGCAGTTATCGATGCAGTCGCTGTCTTTTTTTCTAATGGTATCTTACTACCGTACTACTGTTTGTTTTGAATCTGTCCATATTTTATTCGGCTATCTCATCATTATCCACAGATTCGACGACTGTGAAAAGAATAAGTTTGAAAACGGAACATTCACATTCTGGAATCCTCACATCGATGATCGAGCATAATCTCTGCTCTGATGCTACGCCAATGTGGATGAGAACAGCATTGCTTAGAGATTGTTTCAAAAAGGTAGGCGTTTTTGACACCATCACTTCATTATATTTATAGAGCTGACCTGAGATAAAGCCGACAAAATTTCCATTCCACAAAGTCAACTTTGTTAGAACCAAAGTTACCATTTTTACGGTACATGATATGATTTCCAAGAGATATAATTATCAAGTCGGTAATTCCTAAACTTCTTTTGCTCATTACCAATCTGAAGCATATTTAGGTCACCAACACCTCCTTTGATATATCATACTTAAGAAAATAACTATAGAATAAACCACATGAAAAACATGTCTGATAATGCAAAAAAAATTATAATAAAACTGCAGTCAAATACTCTTTTAAAAGCATCCTTTAAGATGTTTTGTTTCAATAACTGACTAAAGATAATTTCACTCACTGCAACCAAGCAACTCGAACATTAACACTTGGAACTTATCACTTTACATCTTGGAAATATTCTAGGTGAATTCAAGGAGCTTCATTCTCGCTCTTCTTCCGACCTGGAATGAACTCTTAATCAGTACCACAGAGTCTAGTGAAAATTCTGAACCAAGTCAGGAAATGACAGAAAAGATAACTGTGAATGAAGATAGAACGATAAGGTTAATGTTTATTAGAGATACATGGATGAGCACATTGGCCGATTGCCGTTTAGTCGGCCTTGCATCATCGACTTACACCAACAATTGGCCGCCGACTATTTATAATGTAGATAGGCGCTTTCTAGGAATAGGGAATGGGGTTAGATTACACTGGTGGGCTTAGTTTATGTGTCCTAGAAAAATGTTTTCCGAATGTCTCTGTCAACTATAGTTTTCTTGCTCCAGCATATGCGCCTATCTATTTATATATAACATACTTTTTGCAGGCAACCTGCGCAGTCCAGATGCGAGGTTTCTTTCATGATCGAGACCTTAACTAAAATAGAGCCAGAATTTTTGACTGATGAGAAAATATATGCGGTTTTTGTCAATGCTCTACTCTGTGACAAACAGATGGTGCCTCAATCAGGCAATTGTACATCACTGCAGTTAGTTGCTCTTGGTATGTTTATTATCGTTGGTTCAAATAGTCAATCAATGATATATAGATTACATTACCTATTCCTTTACAGGAATGATGAACAAAACTTTTTATTCCAATCTACCCACTCCTGAGATTCAAGCCAAGGTGTTGAATTGTATTTTCGATATTGGCATGGAACCGAAATCTTCAGACACTCTGTTAGCTATTTCGAAAACCTTCAAGGTAATTTTCCTATTTGCGTGCATGACTTAGACTTAAACTATATGTACTGCCATTTTGTTATTGCTTCGAGCCAAGTTTTGAATACAAAGATCTTTTAACCAGCTGATCAGTGTGAGAGCGACACATGTGGTGACAGAACTGAACAAGATACTGGAACTGAGAAAAAATAAAGCTCCAACCAGCTTACTTGAAGCAAAACGAGCTCGTATACAACACAAGCAAAAGGTAGATCAAGCAAAAACAGAGGAAGGTGATGACGATCTGAGACCAACTTCACTGAAATGGAAAAGGACGATACTAATATTGGAAATGCTGCAGCAGAAAAAAAAAATCAAAAATATACAAGTATACCCATTATATTTTAATTCTACATACCAGGGCTGCGGAGTCGGAGCTATCTATCGATTACTTGTTTTGGAAATGACTCCGCAGATCTGATACATACATCCTGTTTCAGAATATACTCAGACTTGCTTATACATGCACTGAGAAAAATCAGTACTCACAATAGTAATATGTAAATGCAAATAATATTAAACAAAGTTTCAAAAGTGCTTTGTAACTATCTCACTGAATGCTCTATGGTCAAGGCAATCTGATATTTTTAAGCATATTAATAATGTTCACACACACTTCCACGATTTATGACTGAGTTCCATTTTATATTTTGGTTATTTATTTATCATGTCACTTCTCAAGCTTAGGTTGAAGCCCATAAGCTACAGATTCTGTATTATATTAAGCCTACGAACCTGATGAAATTCAGGAGGAAACTACTCATGATTTCAGAACCTTGTTAAGCGAATCCTCATGAATCAGTGGTGTATTCCTTCTCGGAAAATGACTGCTGGCAGAAGCTTGCATTTACAGTATCCCACTTCAACCTTGATTCTATTGCAAATTGAAAAAAATAATATCGATTGATCATCACATATAGTCAAACTATAAATGCTTCATCACTTGATTCGCAGGTCCTTTTTTCGCCATTATTCGATATTATCGAATTTGTGCTGGAAAATACCAACAGTCAAACTGACATGGATGAATCCATCTTGGAAATTTGGGAATATGTGAAACAGTTAGTTTTAACCATGCTGCTCAATCTCTTCCAAAGATTGAAGCTTGACAAGAATCCAAAACCAAAGGGGAAAATGATTTCTGAACAATGCAAGGTATTAATGATGATACCACAAATGTATACACCACAAAAAAACTAGTTGTATTTTATTTAATGTATTTCCATGTAATTATTTACATTCAGGTTGAATTGCTTGTCCACTGTGTTAGATCCTCAAGCAACGTGCAGACTCAGCAGCATGCACTTTTGCTTCTCTCTGAAGTAGCTAGTCTTTTCCCTGTGAGTATCTATCTCTTAACTGGGATTTGCAATTGGCAGAACTATCATTAACTTGGCTTGATTTTTTAGGAAAAAGTTTTACATAATGTGATGGCTATTTTCACCTTCATGGNCTTTGGAAATCTGGAGTAAGATTTGCACATTGGTTGACGCATCCACCCAGACAGAATGTTTTATCCGATATATGGATTACCTGACTGCTTTGCCAGATAACGCGGGTGAGATTTTCCTAACTCAACTTTTATCATAGATGTTTCTTAGTAACCATGCCAACCGTGATTCATACATTATTCTGAGATGCGTCTGAACCTCCATGCTAAATATAGTAAATATTTATTGAGATATAGCGACTTACAGTCTTACATATGTAGATGGGGCTCTTTGGCATGCTGATAGAAGTAATTTAAGTAGTAGAAGCTCATGTCATCAATTAATTTTTTAGAAGAAGCGAAGAGAGGAAGAACAAAACTTTCCAGGCAACCGCATCTTGGGCAATCAGAGAATATTGTTTGTGTAATTGACACATGGCTGAGGTCAACCAATCAGCTGCGTCGNTATTAATGCTTCATCACTTTATTCGCAGGTCCTTTTTTCGCCATTATTCGATATTATCGAATTTGTGCTGGAAAATACCAACAGTCAAACTGACATGGATGAATCCATCTTGGAAATTTGGGAATATGTGAAACAGTTAGTTTTAACCATGCTGCTCAATCTCTTCCAAAGATTGAAGCTTGACAAGAATCCAAAACCAAAGGGGAAAATGATTTCTGAACAATGCAAGGTATTAATGATGATACCACAAATGTATACACCACAAAAAAACTAGTTGTATTTTATTTAATGTATTTCCATGTAATTCTTTACATTCAGGTTGAATTGCTTGTCCACTGTGTTAGATCTTCAAGCAACGTGCAGACTCAGCAGCATGCACTTTTGCTTCTCTCTGAAGTAGCTAGCATTTTCCCTGTGAGCATCTATCTCTTACTTTAATTTACAATTGGCAGGATTAATATTAACTTATCTTGATTTTCTAGGAAAAAGTTTTACATAATGTGATGGCCATTTTCACCTTCATGGGATCATACATGCTGAGACAAGACAATGCGTATTCCTTTCAAATCATCAGCATGACAATAAAAACGATCATTCCTGCATTGATGAATGTATGTAACGACCTGTTATATTTCAACATATTTATATTTAAATTTATCTACTAATTTTGATACTCATTTATTTCAGTCCAAACTCAAAGAGAAAAACAACAATCAAATACTGACCTCAGTGGATGATACGGTCATGAAAATATTGCATGTCTTTGTGGATTCACTCCCTCATATACCAGCACACAGGAGGTTTTGTCTTTATTTTTCCTTTGAATTTTTTATACAGATTTTAGTAGATGTTGTCTGTTGAGTCAAAGAATAATATATGAATATTCTGTTGAATCAAATTCCAAAAGATAAGAATGTTTCATATACCGTATTTACTTACAATCCAATACACACCTGCTACACGTCCTTTATTAGAGTGACTTCCAAAAAAAGCATATTAAAATTCCGTAATTCATACCAAACTAGTTCTATGTGATACCTATGTTGTGCTACATAGCCATTTTAATGTACAATATATAATATCTATGTTTCAAAAGCTTGCATTGCTGTTCTAGGATTACTGTATTCGAAGAGTTACTGAAAACTGTTGGAGCCGAACAGTACCTCTGGATTATCCTTGCTCTGTTAGTGGATCAGTACACTTGCAAACATTTCGTTGGTCAAATTCCAGAAGATGATAGCGAGGAAGAAGATGCAGTTGTGGTATGTATTTTTGACAAATTCAAACCTCCATTCCACTCCTCTGTCTGTAAATTTTTTCACTTTTCCAGCATGCATCGGATACGGTTTCTCCACTTTGTGCATCTTTGGAAATCTGGAGTAAGATTTGCACATTGGTTGACGCATCCACCCAGACAGAATGTTTTATCCGATATATGGATTACCTGACCGCTTTGCCAGATAACGCCGGTGAGATTTTTCAAACTCAACTTTTATCATAGATGTTTCTTAGTAACCATGCCAACCGTGATTCATACATTATTCTGAGATGCGTCTGAACCTCCATGCTGAATATAGTAAATATTTATTGAGATATAGCGACTTTCAGTCTTACATATGTAGATGGGGCTCTTCGGCATGCTGATAGAAGTAGTTTTAGTAGTAGAAGCTCATGTCATCAATTAATTTTTTAGAAGAAGCGAAGAGAGGAAGAACAAAACTTTCCAGGCAACCTCATCTTGGGCAATCAGAGAATATTGTTTGTGTAATTGACATATGGCTGAGGTCAACCAATCAGCTGCGTCGTTTCCATCTGACTTCGTTGCTGTTCTTATCCCATCACCTCGATGCCCACAAAGCAGCGTTCGAGATAAAAATTGATGCAAAACTGGAATCATCGGACAAGGAAAAGATGGAAACTTCAGATGAACAGGCAGAGAATGCAGCCAAAATGACTGTACTATTTCAGAGGTAATAGTTTTCTTTGAAATTGCTGCAATGCTCAAGATTATCTGTGCTGTAACTGTTTCCAGTTATCGATCCAGTACATTTTTCACTTGACCAACTCTAGGCTAGATATCCAACAAGTTAGTTAGGGCATACACGAATTCTGTAATTAAATTAATGACTGCTAAACTGCAAGTAACTCTTCATAGCTAAATCATACTTCGCTAGACCCGCTAGACCCGCTAGACCCGCTAGACTATAGTTCTAATTATGCTTTCTTGTGTTATCTTCATGTTCTAGGTTGTTGGAAAGCGTATTGAAGCTTATTCAAAAAAGTGACGAACGCAGCAAATCAGGCGCTGGCAAATCTACTGATGACAAATCCATCAAGTTTTGGAAAGTTCTTCTGCGCAAAGCTTACGACGTTATGCACAAGGTATGGGACCTATTATGAACGTCAATTGAATACTCTGCTTCGTTAGATTCATAGATGTAATTCTAGTATGTTGCAAAAATATCAGATCAATTTGCTGTTGCCCGTACATACCTTCTTCCTGATCATTGGTGGTCTGCTGAAGAACAATCTCATTTCAACAAGAAAAAAAGCAGTCGAACTGTTTGCAGAGAGAATCTCACAGATGGGATCTGNTCCTGATCATTGGTGGTCTGCTGAAGAACAATCTCATTTCAACAAGAAAAAAAGCAGTCGAACTGTTTGCAGAGAGAATCTCACAGATGGGATCTGATTTCAAATCCCAGGAGGTACTCGAAAATTAGTACAACATCTTCAATAAGTTGGGGAGTAAATTGTGGATAGTCATTTGTTAATTAATGTCAATAATTCTATATTTGCAGGTTTCACTTGTTATCAATCTTGCTAGCAATATGATGGACATTGCTGAAACTACATCAGATTCAAGGTTATTTAGTTTTTATAGTAGCAAATGCCTTTTCTGCTTGTTTCTTCCTTATCTTACTCTGTCATTTAGTTCAAATAACTCCTCAAATACACCTTGCATAAAACTATTCGAGCACATCTTGTAATAATAATTTAACCGCCCATATTTGCAACCTTAATCTGAGAATGTCATCAAGCAAAAAACATTTATGTTCAGAATCATGAATAACAAGTGACCTGAATAGAGTACATGACAAACCATAGTTTGGCGGATTGTCTTCGGAAAACCTTCAGTTTCATACTGCTGCAGCCTTAAAATACACAGCGAATGTACATTTGATTTCTCTTATACCTCTGATTTTATTCATCATTTGAGAAGACATAATCCAGTTTCCCATGTAGGCCATTTAAATCTAGTAGAGCAGTATAACAGATTCGTGCTTTTTTATAGTTCTGAAGTGCAAAACGTGGAACAACTGAGATATACCTGCCTTTTGAGTTTAAAACTTGTGATACGAAACTGCGGCAAACAGAATCCGGATGCTTTCGTCAGCATTCTGATATCTCTAGCGCGATTGGTTTCCGATACCGATTCTGAAAATGTACAGGTAATGATTGTGGTTCATTCGTTTGCTTATATAAGAAGAGTGTTGTTCAATTTGGCAATTATTTTGTTTCAGGTGTTGTCTGCTGCAATACTGTGTTTAGCAGAACTTTGCACTTGCCTGAAAGCATATTGTATCTCGCATTTGAATAGGTAAGGCTACTCCGGTTGAAAAACCAAGATGATTTAGAATGTTAGAATATTGGTTTAGTGAATTTCAGGATGTTAAATCTTTTCAATATTCATGTTAGTCCATTTTGTTTTACAGCTTCGTCCCTCGAGTGGTCAGCCTTACCTGTACAACCAGAAGTTTGAAAAACGAAAGTTTGTTGTTCTCTTGCGTGACATGCATCCACAGACTTCTAGAAAATTTGCCAAATTTTATCAGCCCCTACCTTGATAACATTTTGTCAAAGGTTTTTGAATTTGTTCTTCCATTTAAATTTTTTGTTCAATAGTTATTTTTTAGTAAACTCAGGACAATGTTTCGCAGGTCGTAGCTTTGTCATTGTTGAAGAAATACAAAACGGAGCAGGAAATCTCGTCCGAAATGGCAAGCAGTGGTAATATCTCTGTTCAAATAGCAACTCGCATTCGAGTCATTGTCTCGATTCTTGCGACAAAGATTCCTTCGAGAGTAGTCGTCCCGGCGCTGCAGAAGTTGTGTAGAAAAGTATGTTTCATTTCAATTTTGTTTAGAAATTAGGTTTTATTACCACCTGTATATAAATTTCTATTATTTGCCTAAAGACTGAAGAAAAACGCCCAAGAGGAATCAGATGCATGGCTCACATCAGTTTGAAACATGTCAGCTCTTTGTCCAAAGAAGCTATAAGCCAAAATGGACCAGGACTCACTACTCTCTTCATGAAATTTTTGGAATTCAGGACTAATATGAATGACAAGGTAAAAACAATGGTAAATGCATATTAAGAAAGGAACAAAGTAAAACTGAAGAGTGATCATTGCTTTTGTAGTTAAAGTTCAGAGAGGTGTATATTATTGTTTCGAATGTATACACCACTTCCTCGATTACGAAGATTTGATTGGAAATTTTCGATTATTGAATTGTGGCTGCATACCTGATATATGTTTCATTGGAAATCTAATAAATGAATGGTCAAATTGGATTCCTAATATCGAATCGTTACCTTCGTGTTTTTTTACAGCTCTCTTTAAGCGAGATAGATGATGTCGAAGACGAAGTCATAGAAGCTGTTATAGCGATGATGCTGAAGCTATCTGAGCCTCTGTTCAGACCAATTTTCATAAAGGTTTGGATTGTGAACAACAAGAATTTTTATTTAAGACACAACTTTTTATTGAATGTGGGATAGGGCCGTTTATGCTTGCACTATATATTACTATCTATCGTTATCTTAGTTGTATGACTGGGCTTGCCTTCCTGACAATCCACCTGAGAGACTGATCACATATTACAAACTGATGTTCAAGCTGGCTGAAAAAATGAAAGGATTGTTTTCCTTGTTTGCTGGGCATCTCATGAAAAACATCGCTAAGCTGTTGAAAAAGAACTATGAAATAAATGAAGCAGGTTAGTTTACAAGTTGATCTGATAGTAACACTTTGATAATTATATTTTTTGCAATATTTACATGCCATATTCACCTTCTACAATTTGATTAGGACATGTAGCCCTTATTTCCAAGGTTTCGATCCCAGAGACATGTAATAAAATTCCAATATGTAGCGTAATGTTTATTGCAGGTTACTACCACATTCTGTTTTTCATTAGCATTAAAACCGTTTTAACTGTAATAATTTTGTGGTATTCAGGTAACATCTTTTCTGAGGAAAATGAGGACACAGGATATATGAAGATGCATTCTCTTCGCCTGTTTGTTTGCGACTGTCTGCATTCTATAATGCGTCATGACTCTACTGGCTTCATAACGAAACAACAGTTTGAGCTTATAATGCAACCATTGGTGGATCAGGTAACAAAATTTTATTGAACAACTATACATGAGATTTTTGTCATTTTCATGTTGAACATTTACTGGTTGCATTTTTTCCTTTTATCTTTATTATTCTGTTAATGTTAAGCTCTAAAATAGCTACATGGTATTCCTATGTCAAATTTGTTCAATATGTTTGTAATAATAGTCCAAGTTCCTGTAGATTTAATGTAATGGGCTTAATTCTTGATAAGCTGCTTAGTTGAAAGTGGTTAATATTTGTATATGTTTATGCAGATGGACATTTTATCTGAAGTACCCGGACACAAATGTGGGCATGCAGAGTTAGATGATGCCTATGTCAAAGATCATGTAATTCCTTGTCTTGGCCAGTTAGCTGCCTCGGTTACAGATGATATTTGCTGGAAGCCATTTAACTATCAAATTCTTCTGAAATCTCGACACGATAGTCCCAAGGTAAGGTTTTTTTATAGTACTGTCTTGTTATCCTTGTTCATCCCTTATATATTAAATGATTTCTTTGCATATTGAATTTATTATCCCATAATGCAATGTTTTGAATAGTATTCCAAAATTCTCTTCAAGTGGCAGTTAACTTGCTACAATATATATCGTACTGTCATGTCCTATATGTGCAATTAGTTGTCATGGTGCAGGTTCCACGGTATCATAAACATATTTACTGTTTAACTCTTACAAAAAAGGTTGGAATTCTCTGTTTTAGGTCCGATTTGCATCTCTTGAAGCACTTCAGGCTGTTGCTGAAAAGCTGTCAGAAGATTATACAGTCATGCTTCCGGAATCCATACCATTCCTTGCGGAATTAATGGAGGGTTAGTAATGAGTTTTTTATACTGCTATTACACCTTGACCAAATGCAATATGTGCTAACTGTAAGTAACCAAATCGTTTCAGATGATGAAGAATTTGTAGAGAAAAAATGTCACAGCGTTCTGCGAAGACTGGAAACTGTTCTGGGTGAACCCTTACAAAAATACTTTTGATTCTTTGGTTTGAAATTTAGGAGAAACTTACCATACAATAAAGTATTCTGCTTATGTGTGGATGTATTTACTCCGTTACAGCAACCTGCGTGTTTTGCCGGATGTTATAAGCCATAATTACTGATGACACTCCATTAGAAAGGTTGTGTCATGCTAAAATTATTATCATCTGGTGGGAGTGATATGGTACTGTAATATCGCTTGGGAACTAAATTTTTAGAATTAGTAGTTAACCTACACCACTTTCAGTGCCGTCAGCATGCAATCTACAGTTCCTACAAATGTTGTGTCTGGCAATTAACCTATTTAAAGGAGTTGTGTTATGCTAAAATAATTATCATTTGGTCGGAGTGATATGACACTGAATACTCGTGGGAACTAGTCGATGTTCATGTGAACCTTGTACTATTTTATATTAATACTGATCCCGAACGGCAAGCACGTAGGCGTCTTATATTTTGCCAGAAGGAAAAAAAAGAACGGTTGTACTGACGTTTTCTACAGTTGGCTTACTTGCTGACGCAAGTATACTCCTACGAACTACGCAGAATATTACGACGACGAAAGCATTAACGTGTAGAATTCAATGATGCACATAGAGAAATAGTTGAATTGTTGTAAAAATTAAAAACCTACGAGAGCAGAGACGTCACGTAGGATATGGATTATTGCAATACGGTGCTGTTGATTTTTGCACAACTCACTATAACGTTTAGCGTTGTTTTGGAAGAAACTTCAACGAGTACCAATGTCACGGAATCAAGTGATTCCCAAAGTACTGATGGATTCAAGCTGATTTACATCTTTCCGCTGACCGTTGCATTTTTATTTTCTCTGTTCATCGTATACGTGTTCTATCTATGTTGTCAAGATCAACCAAGGCGACCAAATTACGTACCGATATGATATTGTACTTGTGTATTTTGTAAGATAAGCATTTACGGAAATGCTACGTAGCACTAATACAGTGTCACATATGTTTTTCCGTTAACTAGGAGAAATGAATTGTATTTTCTTGCTGAAACTGTGATTGACTCCGTCATTTAAAATGTGACTTGGTTTGCTACATTTTGGAGTTTTATATTGTTCAATTAATTAACTTCTTTAATAAAATAGATTTCCTATAAAATGATGTCTTGTCACCTTGCATTTACCATTACACGATTGTGAATTTTTGTTTTATAAACGTTGATTGTACTTTGCCATCTAGCGGTTGGAAATTTCCATCTAGCGGTTGGAAATTTTTACTTCCCGTAACGGTTATAAATGATCTAATAGTGACATCTAGCGGTTGGAATTTTTTACATTACCTAACACTTATAAATAAACTTCTGATGATCCAATAACGCTAAAATTAGCACATACGAGACGTAATACATAAACCAACATTGCCTGAACCCCGGAAAAATCCATTTCGAAACTAGAATACCTATTCCGAAGTAAAAAATTACAACCGCTAGATGTCACTGTTGGATCGTTTATTACCGTTACGTGAAGTAAACACTTCCAACCGCTAGATGG
>QXVX01001101.1:3164-56283 GCA_013436065.1 Halocynthia aurantium | reverse complement strand
CACCATCAGACATGATTTCGTTTTGGTATTCAGTACAGATAGAACTTGGAAGATGTAGTTGATTGATGGACTGTACAAGCTTGGTGATGATTATAAGCGAACGATAGTGGGCATATATACTGAAAGCAGCGGAGGAACGGGAAAAAATGAAGACAGTTGTTATCACCCGCAATTCGTAACGAGAAGTGCGATGACCATAGAAGGAGCAACTTGAGAATAACATGGTGGGATATATCGTTCAACCGGCGCTACGTGCGAACAATTGAGATCTACACTTTTGTGGCGTTGATATTGTGAATAACAGCAGCCAAGTCAAGTAAATTATATTTCTATTTCGTCCCTTGTATGTAATAATTCATTGCAGCATTTTGAACTATTTATATTACTTGTATGCTATTCGGAATTTCTAATTTGCAATAATTTCCTCATGTTATGTGTCACCGTATAGATCTACTGTATATGTCTCTTCCTAATCCTCGATTCGATTTTTACATGTCTATCCCCATCATTATTACCTTTCAACCCTCAAACTTGCTGATTAGGAGTGGGGGCATTTGCTGCCACGGCCCGATCTGCAATTGCGCATGCTACCTCCATCTAGCGGAAGCTCTGTTGTTTAATCATTAAATTATGTCACGGTACAGTGATTTCACGTGTCAACTTACTGTGCTGCAAATTATTCCGTGATTCTAGTTGTGTTGGCAGGTCAGGTTGGTTTGGTAAGAAAATAACGTCGTTTATACTATATTTACTGTTCAGAACGATGTCGGGACCGGAATCTAGCGCTATGGATGCAGAGGAACAAGGGTAGAGTTAATTTTCAAATACCATTTAATTTTGGCAAGCATACTGCCTAGATGCAGTTGTGATTCTTCATTCATATATATTTTCTATTTGAACAGAGACAATAATACTGGTGGAAGCTTATTGATCAAGTTATGTAACGAAGAAGGCGAGACCCTTGGTTCTCATCTAGATGTTCCGTTATCCATAACATCTGATCAGCTTGAGCAGCTGTGTAATGCTCTTTTGAAAAAGGTCTTTCTATCTTTTCATATCTTGTACCAGAATGGTAATTATATAATCCACTGACATTTCCAAATGTATTATACTTGCTTTATAATAGGAAGAGAAAACACCGTATGCTTTTTATGTTAACGATGTGGAAATCATGTCCGACCTCAAGTCTGTTGTCGAGAAGATGGATTTGTCAACTGAAATTGTTTTGCCGATTATTTATCAACCGCAAGCCGTTTTCAAAGTGAGTTTGGCAACTAGGTATATCCAAATGGGTACCTGGATACACGAATATCATTGCTTCACGCGGGCACCCATGTAATGCTTAAATAACTTTAGCTTGCTGCCTTTTTAATATATTTTATCGACAGCCACCACTACTGCCTACTTATTTTCTTTGTCAGGTCAAGGCAGTAACTCGGTGTACATCATCCATTGAAGGACATGGGGAAGCTGTACTTTCAGTTTCATTCAGTCCGTCTGGAAGGTGAGCTTTTCAGAAATATACTAATTTTCAGATTTTAGGTTCGTTGGAAATTTGAACTATGTAGATATGTCTTTTTAAATTTGCATTATAATATAAAACTTATGACAAACTTACTACATCCAGCAACATGGCAAGCGGCTCTGGCGATACAACTGTTCGATTTTGGGATCTTAATACCGAGACCCCGCATCATACTTGCAAAGGACACAATCACTGGGTGCTCTGCATAGCTTGGTCTCCAGACGGAAAGAAATTGGCGTCAGCATGCAAGAATGGAAAGGTATAATTATATTATACTAATACAAAAATGCTAAAATTAGTTTAAAAGTTTTGCTTAGCCAATGGTACCACTTTTGAGTACTGCTTATTGATGATGTGTTACATTATGACAACTTTTAAAGGTTTGCTTATGGAGTCCAGCAACTGGTAAACAGCTTGGCAAGACTCTCAAGGGCCACAAACAATGGGTAACATGTTTGGCCTGGGAACCGCTGCATTTGAATGGAGAATGCCGGAAATTGGCCAGTGCATCGAAAGTATGTATAGCATATATGAGCATATTGAATTAAAGCATAGTAATATGTTTGATATAGTTTATTCCGTTATTTAATCAAGGATGCTACTGTGCGTATATGGGACGTGACATTAGGGACTTGTGTCTTGATTCTGTCCAGCCATCTTCAATCGATCACATGCGTTAAGTGGTCGGGTGAATCTTTGCTCTACACCTCTTCACAAGATCGTACAATAAAAGTCTGGAGATCGAGTGATGTGAGTTGAATCTTAATATACTGTGAACATGGGCGTAGAACTTTGAAATGACCGGGATAGGCAAAGAAAAGATAATTGTATGAGAATTTGCATGCTAATTATCTTAGTCAGTAAATAACTAAATATACTGTTAGTATGTGTTACTAAGTTACTTACCAGAAACATGTTTATACTTGTTTTGGTAGTGAACTTTATGATAAGTTTGCGAAAAGCTAGTATTGTAACAGAAGAATAAATATCCAATATGGATTAAATTATATTAAAATTAAGATTGTTGGAACAGGACCTTGTCATCAAGTAAGGACTACCTGTACAGAACAAAATTGAAGATTGATTTAAATTATTCAGGGTGTTATGTGTAGAACCCTGGAGGGCCATGGACATTGGGTTAACACAATGGCGCTTAGCACCGACTATGTCATGCGGACTGGGGCATTTGAACCTGCCGATGCGGAGAAGGTGAAAGGGTCGGACAGCAGTACTGAAGCAATACAGAAGAAGGCATTGGAACGATATAAAACAGTTATTGTAAGCCAGAATTATAATATAAACAATCCTTTCGGGATGAACTGAATTATTATATTCTTGTTGGATTTTAGAAAACTGGAGCCGAGAAGATGGTTTCTGGTTCCGATGATTTTACTTTGTTTCTATGGCAACCTTCTCAAGATAAGAAACCTATTGCTAGGATGACTGGTCATCAGGTAATACTGGTTAAACACCATTAAGCAATAAGCTTGGTTTCAGGACCGTGCCGGATCAATTGAGGTTTATATATAGAAACCTCTGACACGACACCTATATTCCAATATGTCTAAAATACCAAAGAAGGTTTTCCAAATGAAATGAAACACTGATTTAATTTGCTTAGATGGTTCTAGTTATTATTCAATAATCGCTGTTTTCATATTCAGGCGTTAGTGAATGATGTCAAGTTCTCTCCAGATGGACGACTTATAGCCTCGGCCGCTTTTGATAAGTCTATCAAGCTTTGGGATGGAAAAAACGGAACGTCAGTATCTTGATAATTTATGCAATTTAAGTTTTAATCTGGAGGGGTAGAGTTTGATATTTTTTCTACTGGTGTCACAGTCGTTATTGCTGTTGAAAGTACTGAAATAGAAATATGAAGGGACATTGTTGATTTTCCAATCACAAGCTTCCTTGTGTTTGTTTTGTCACATTGTAACTACATCAAGTTTCAAAACTAGCTAGCTTCTCGTTTAGCAATAGAAACCTTATATTGTCGAACTTGAAAATCTTTTGCAATAGACATCCCTGGTTTTCAATATCAGACTTCCTTTTATTTGCCCAATATTTTGTCTGTCTTAGGTATCTGTCATCATTTCGTGGACATGTCGGACCAGTTTATCAAATCGCATGGTCTGCAGATAGCAGACTTTTAGTCAGTGGGAGTGGTGATAGCACACTGAAGGTAAAATGCTCATTGATTGATTTTCATCATATCATTAATGCCTTGTTTCGAATTTCTGGTATGTTATATCTAATACTAGATTGATTTTAAAATCTTAGTACTCCTAGCAACTGAACAACAACATCTCTTTCAATTATTTTAAGTTTACACCATATAGAAAAATAGAGGTAAAAATGGTAAACATTAAATTAATGAGAGCATAACATTGACTCTTCCAGGTTTGGAATGTTCACAAGCGCTCCCTGCTCATTGATCTTCCCGGTCATGCAGATGAGGTCTATGCTGTTGACTGGAGTCCGGATGGTCAAAGAGTAGCGAGCGGAGGAAAAGATCATGTATTAAAAATGTCAGTCAAGTACAACGATAGCATGAACAAAATTACATCAATGGGTAAAATTTATTGATCGCTCCCTTGATATTTCAGCTGGAGAAAATAGCTGGTGATATGGCACAACTGTGTCATTGTGGTGAAGAATGAGGTAGTTGAAGTCAAGGATCTAATAATATCGAAGTATGGCTTGTTACAACTAACTTGAAGCTGAGGTCTAGAGGTGCATTTGATAATCAACGGTCAGACCGAAACATACATAGGAATATACCGTCACTCGTTTCAAATACGCACAAATTGAAATGTATAAGAATAATGATCTATAATGAAAATAAATAATCTAGGTAAATAAAAAATGAATAGGAATTCAACATTCAGTGGTTGAAAGTCCGAATAAAATTGATGTGAAACAATTTTCTTAAAAGTTTCTCCAGTAAAAATAGATTCCCAGTAAATGTTTTAAAAATATAAAAGCTTAGGGGATGCTGTATGAGCCTTTCCATTCTGCATAAAAAAACTAGAGTAAAAGTGAAGGCCTAATAGTGTCATTGAGATTTTTGCTTGGACAAATGATTTTTTGTGAAGTAATAAATTATCATCAGACAACACACAGTGAGTGCACTGGTTATTCCAATCGTCTCTTGCCAAGTTATATTGAGTTTTTCCGTCAAATATTCTCTAAAGAAAGAAAACAAAAAGAATTTCTTACTAGTTGAATACTAAATTATACACACAAATTTTGAAGTAGCTGGAATCTAGGGACCAGGTAACAACTTTCTCTGTGCATTGGCCGCTTTACCAGTACAAAATTTCTTAGGGAAAACCTGCCCCTAACCATGCACCTGTCTTCTCATTTCATAACAAAGTGATGCTATAGGGTAGGTAGGGTGATAATATTTCAAAATGTGAAATTCCCTAGACCAGCTATGTAATTGCTGAACCAGATTGAAAACACTGTTTTAGGATAAGCAGTTCTTACCTGTCTTCATACAAGCTTTCCATATTCGTTATTGCGATTTCAAAGGCATAGGCTTGAGTATGGAAACTTAACGCTGTCCATATATGGAACCACTGATGTGAATGCCCAACTATGTCAAATGTTCCTGTCCAAACATTTTTTTAGATTTTAAGATTTTAATGCTGCAGAATTTTAATAGAGCAAGCTAATATGAACTCGACCAAAGTACCAGGATAGTATTTTTGAGGAAATTTTGTGACCTCCTGCAATGTCCCAAAGAGTACGCAAAAAAGAGTTAACATAATAAATGGTGAAAATGTGACTGTGTTGATTTGACATTGTAAATCTGATCCAGTGAAAAAATCTTCCCCATGAAAAAAGATGTCTGCAAAAACCCTGCAATGAAAATAAGATAATTCAAAGCAAGTTCCGAATGTACAATTGGGCTCGTATATTGAAATTGAATGAATTGTAGAACACTAATACTCGATTGATCGTTATATTCATATCACTTGACCGAATCTTGAGATGAAATCCCCTTTTACATGAAGTAAGCTTTAAAGTATTCCTCACTTGTATGCAACAGGAATGCAGCCTAGAATAAACATTGCTGCGAAGGACGAAATCCTTATCACAGTCTTAAGTTTCTGTGATTTTCCCCTTGAATAGCAAGCTAGCGCATGTGTAGTGAGGGCTGTTGTTGCCAGAAAAGTCATGTAAAAACCTGTTAAAATATTTTCAACAATAATTTTTCCCTTGCTGAATCTGGCATCTGGGTGTATTTATACAATGACTATTTGGAATCGCATACTTTCCTTTCCATTAGATAAGCTTAACGAAGGTTCTGTAGAAGTATGTCAGGTAACAAAGACTTACGGATTGGTATTCCCATACAGCTTATTGGGCTTATGTAAAAGTGAAGTGCAGTGTTATTTCCAAACATGCCGAGAGAAATAGAGCCATAGTCACAATACCAACATGTTTCTGCCACAGTCATGGAATAGCAGTTGAAAAGATGAGCTAAACTGCTTGCTAGCAAAGTGAGGCAGGTACCTATGAGAATGTGGCAACTCCATATAAGTATTTTTGTTAAGTATTTAATTTACTATATCTAGCAGCGATTAACTCACCAAACGCATACACTAAGAGAGGATAATACAAAGGATCTGTGACCGACCCTGAAAACCTTTCATTGAATATGACGTAGAATCGATAGAGCAAGAGAGGAAATGAGATGAAATGAGTCCAGAAGTTCATGGTTTCGTTTGTTGGGTAGAACATGCTTAACAATTACATATATTTATTTTTTCAGTTCCAAAATTGAGATGGTTGCTGTTATATCCCTAACTAATTTTATCTACTCACCTTTTTACACAGTAAGTAAAGGAAGATGGAATAGGCCTCCATCCAACAGTCAACTGATTCCCTTCCATTTCTTTTTGCTTGTCACTCAATGAAAGCAATCCATACGATTTGAGCCAAGTATCTCTTGTTGTGAGCCTATGAACAAAATAAAATTGCTTACTAACCGGTTATTCATGATTAATAAATTGAAACATTTCAATTTTTAATATATTGATGATATACGAATATGGTAAGATCATATTATTTATTTTGGAATGCTACTCACTTTTCCTTGGGTCTGTGACAGCAAAATGGATTTGTATCAAATATATTAATGAAACAAAATGAAATCAATCTTCTTATAATATTTCTTGATTTTACATCACAAGTGGCTCTTGAACACAATGCAATTTTATCACCTCCATTTTTAACACTGATATTATTTTTATTTTCAGATGCCATTTCCTATTGTGCAAATCTTCGAATAGTGTTAGCTTTATTAGTATCGTCTATTACAAACAACAAATTATGGAATTTTATTTTTGAAGAACTCGTTGAATTGAGATGGTGGAATTTTAAATATGTGACAAACTGGACCAATTGTTTTCACTTTTTTAATTTAGGCCTAAAATTACAAGGCTTGGTCCAGTTCAAGATTCTTGAACCTGTAACCATAGACATCACAATCTCCATCAATTTAAATTAGACTGTACTACTAAACTATTAAGAATGGTGAGACATAAGTTCTGTTATGTAAGGTCAAATTCTTTCAATAGAAATGGATAACTTCTACAGTTGTGATATTTTTTCCTGAGTTGGATTCAGAATATATATCTCAAAACTTCATAATTCTATTTTGAAAGAATATTTTTATAATTATTTAATATTATAATAATAATGGAATTATAATTATTTCATACTACGAACAACGATGGAGTATTGAATTATCCATTTTCCAAGTTATGAAAACTACTTACTATGACTCCAACCTCAACTAATGCAATTGATTAATCTCTTTCCAAAGATAGGTATTCCTCTGTCTGAAGCTTTACATTTTTGCTTATTAAAGCAATACTTACAATTAAATATTCTTTTGTCAACTGTCGTAGGGACTGCAAGACATAGACAGACATCCTATTTCTAACTGCAACACTATTGCGTAATGTGCTGGTGGCTCTGCTTCTGCATTTATGGAATCTTTTTTCTATTTGAAGAGGATAGCATCAGGAAGTCATTATGTATCATCTGCATGTAAGCTTATTCAACACAGCTATTTTGGTTTCATGATTTTATTATGCCTGCCAACTTAATGTTTTCTTTGTGTAAATAGGTATAGAAAAAAAAAATGACTTAATTGTATGATGAATAGTGTCATAATCGTCAAATGTAATTCTTCAATGGTTATAACATAAGTATATCATGAATCTTGCATAAAAATAAAAACAGTCACAAAAACACTGAAGACCAAGTCAATTGAATATCGAAATGCGGTGATACAAAAAACACAATAAGCAGAAACAGTATCGCTTGCTTCTTTTTAAAATCCTTAAATATCTCTTATAAAAATATAAACATTAACCTAACTGCATAGATGTATCATAGAAATCATTCTGCCTTTTTTTTACAGTAATTCTTTCCAGTAAAGTAGCAAATGACAGCAATGCAAGAAAGAGCAACAGCGCTGGTCAGGCCGACAGTCTCCCACCACGTAATTCTGAGTTTACTAATGATATGGTCTCTGAAATATTGAAATGTAAGTATAAAATTGTGCAAGGTTATTAGTATGTGTGAGTATCATTTACCTGTGTTCTTCTTGTTGTTCAACTTCCAATAAAGCGCTCTCAACAACATGTGATTGAAAGTAGAAAGCGAGAGCTATGGTTATGTGAAACCACTGATGAGAGTGTCCTACTATGTCAAAAGTACCTGAGGAAAGAATAGTATCATAGTATGCAGAATTATATGGGTAAGATTTTCAAGATAACTCTTGGAACCTGGATAGTATTTTTCTGGAAATTTTGTGATGTTGAATAGCGGAGTGGCATATGTGCACAAAGTGCTAAGTATAAACATAGTGATGAACGAGGCCTTCCCTGAATGGCATTGAACATTTTCACTGATGTTTAAATACTCGGCATGCATAGGCAGTATAGAATCCAATGAGTATTTAATGAACCTGTAATGAAATTAGAGGTTCTCGGTCAGGCTAAAAATAGATGAATATAAGGCTTGAATCTTTTTTCTCTATATTTTTCCAGTCCGAAATGAAGATAGATATATCTTTGTAATACACAGTTAAGTATAATAATTCTTGTATCAAATTTCTAAGTAACCCTGAGGTATTTCGAAATTAAATATACTCACATATATGTACATGGAACAGAGCTTATAATATACATGATACCGAAAACTGCGCTGCGTAAAGCATACTTTATCTTGCTCGACATTTGTCTTGAATAGCAGGATATTGCATGTGCCAATGTTGCAGAAATTGCCATGTATGTCATGTAGTAAGCTGAATAAGACTTGAATTTTAGTTTGGGTCAACAGCACTATTTGACCTACACCAGAGGACTCCAAACTACGGCCCCAAGATTTTATCCGGACTGGCAGAACTTAAATTAAACTATACAATTTTTAAAATACCCTGTGAAATGGTCATTCCAGAATATGATAGGGGCACAATTCTGAGGATTGCTCAGGTGATACGGTTCGTGTACGAGGTAGGGATGGATTCTTCATTAACCCTAGAATGCCAAACATGAGTTAATTTTTTTGTGTTGATGGCATGGTAGGCAGCAGTCCTTCCACGGGTGCTTAGTTCATCTCAACCCCAGAAAAAGAGTAAAATAAATTATGTAGCCTTGTTGCGTAAAAGTTTGGAGACCCCGGACCTACATCATACACAGGCTCTGACTTACGAGTTGGAATTCCAATGCAACTGAATGGACAAACATAAAAGTGGAGAACTGAAATACTTCCGAGGCCACTGAGTGCAACGCAGCCGTAGTCGCAGAACCAACATGTTTCTCTTGCGTTCACGGAAAGACAGCTAAATAGATGAGCTAGACTGCTTCCTAACAGCATAAGACAAGCACCTGTTAGTTAAGAAGCAGTTTGAATCAGTATTTGTGTTTAATTTCGACATACAGTCGACTACAGTTGCACTCACACACTGCGTACATCAAGAGGGGATAATACAAAGGATCCATGATTGGCCCTGATAACCTCTCGACGAAGATATTGTAGAATCGAAAAAGCAAGAGAAAGAATGCGATGAAATGAGTCCAGAAATTCATGGTTTCATTCGTTGGATGGAAAATGCTGAATAATTGGAATATTTATTTGATGGTTATTGTATTTTATATGTCAATTTTTATTGAGACTAATTTTCTTTGTTTACCTTTTAAGACAATAAGTAAAAGAAGATGGATTCGGTCTGTATCCAACATTTAAATAACTTTCCTGCAAGCAGACAGGCATGTCAGAAGATACAAGCAATCCATAAGACTTGAGCCACGTATCTCTGGAAGTAGACCTATTTAAGAGCAAGGTAAACTTATTACATATATTAATGTTTCATGCACAGCAGCATTCGGCCATCATGTTCTCTAGTATTATTGTTTGTGATGTTGTTCTCCTGCAACTGCCTGCAGTTGTTCAAAAAGTGTTGTTCACACTAGCTTCCATGAAACATCTATATTGCAGATTGGAAACAATCAAACTTACTTTTGATAACTTCTGTGAGTGCAGGCAACCTTGCTATTACAATCAAAAATGTGTGCGCAGCAAAATGAGATCATTCTGCCAATGAAACTGTGTGATTCAAAACCTTTTTGTGCGCAAGTACACTCAGAGCCTTTAGTGGATTTATCGGTTCTTCCTGCGATGATGCCATAGCCACTCTTAGATCCCATTATGAACTACATAAACACTTCAGATAGCAATATTGTTATGCAAACTTCTACAAGTCAAAAACTTCTTGGAAGTCAAAAACTTCGAGGGTAGCAGCCAGGGACGGCTTTAAGTGCACATTATAGATATATACAGTCGAAATAAACTTTATTTATATCTCTAGACCAGTGGTTCCCAAACTGTAAAATTGTGAAAGCAATTTTTTTGTTTTTGTTATGTACAGAGTGTGCCACGAAATTTTTCTTTTCCTATTAGTGTGCCGAGAACCACTGACCTAGACTGGACACATCATATGGAAGCTATGTATATTCTCATCCTATATTGCCTGGCTATACTTGAATATATCTCTTACAGACTTTCCTAGTTTTTCCATACATTTTTAACTTACATACAAAGCCCAGAAACCTATACTGATTATAAGTAGAGGAACGCCCACATATTAACGCAAGATAACGGTATACGTCTTATTACAGTATATGAATGCAGATTTATTAGCACAAGCGTCCCTACATACTCAGATTAGTTTAGTCTTTTGACCAACTGAATGCATTAATCACAACGGAAGATGAGTAATTACCTTTCGGCCTAAACAAGAATGCAGATTTCAGTCATCTACCAGGGATTAACCCGGTGATTGAAGGTGAGTGCGTGAATGGTTTGTGTTCTTTCCTTTTCTTTGCCAAAGGGAACGTTTCACGAATCCCCAACTGTGCCTTTGCTTCACATTTTATTTATGCAATTATTTCATTGCTGCTCTTGTGTCACGTAAAATGGTACTAATAGGTTAATTCTATTGATTTTGTGTTGACAAAAGGGTAAACAAATCATACTACCGGTTGAGCACTTATTTTGCCTACGATATATAATCAGTTATAATAATGATTATAAGTATACGATGAGATACAGCAAACAATCTACATTCCTGAATATCTAATTATAATACAATAATAATCAGTATTGTAGCTAATGTAATTAGATGGTGCAAATCAGCGAAGTCTTTCATTTTGCCGCAAGTGGGTAGTATAAACACAAATTGAAAAAGGCGCGTGAACCATGCTCCGACATTTTTTTCATTTGACATTTAGGTATAGTAGCGCACATGCGCGCGTGGGAGGAGGTGGAGGCAGCGGCGAGCCATATCTCCGATGTTGGTATTTTAGTATGTGCGTATGCATTTCTATATATACAGTAGTTAACTATTTAGACAGCTATATATTTAGCTATGAAGTTAGTCATTGTCCGGTTGTTTAATTGCCTTCAGCTTGTGTTTCTGTGTCAGTCTTAGCGTAAGATTACGTTTCAATAGAATGCAGTGTAGTATTACGAATATTTTTCTATGAGCCGCCATACATGTAATTCGACGCCCAATTGCTCTGTATTAGTAGAATTACCCACATAGAATGAGTCTTTGATGTACATACACGACGATCATGCAGTATTATTATGGAAAATTAAGTGGCTTGTTTTGCCGATGTCGCAATTGTTGACTGTTAATATAACCAGGTTGATTATGAAGGCGATAAGATTAGTTTATCAAGTATTTTAAAAATTATATTGTGTTATCCTTTATCTTTTAATGTTACAAATTCAAAATAATTATTTTATTTTAATTTATTTAAAATTATTTTTGCAGATTTGTACTAGGCAAACTGATCATACTTACCTTGAATTAATAATACAACAGAATGGCTACCCCAAAAGCTCAAACAAGAAAGAAGTAAGATAAGATTTCATTGATGAAAAATATGCCAAATAAATATGTTATACATGTTTTCATAATTTCTTTGCAAACAGGGATCACTCCGGATCACCCAACACCCCCCTTAGCCCGTCAGTGTTGACGCGAAGGGATGAGAAAGATCAGATGGTGAACCTGAACAATCGTCTTGCGATCTATATCGAGAAGATCCGTTCTCTGGAAACTGAAAACCACCGTCTGCATGTGCAAATTAGTTCTTATGAAGAAACTAGTACTGTTGAGGTATGAGTCCCATATTTTGAGTTTATTCATTTTATTCAAATCTGGCAAGTAGGTTATTTTTCGGGTCTAGGAATTGCCAGCAGAAATTAAAAATCATTTATTGGTTTCCCATTGATGCTATAATTGTCCTAAACATCTAATAGAGCAAAAACAATGACATTGAAATTTGCCTAGCGTTCGAACAGCTGCAATGCCCGCTTGTAAAATGAACACATTGCACCTGTTTTTGAAATAGTATGCTTTATTTCTAGTTTCATATTTTACAGTTTATTATACTTAACAATAAAGTGGCCTAGTTACTTCTTTCTTCCATCCTCTCTTGGGAATAGCGTGAGCTGTTTTTTAACAATGTTGTCTGTGTAAAGTATGTTGGAATTTTGCCAACTTATACTCAAACTCATTTTTCATTCTCCTATTTTTAAAATACCACTTCTTAATGTATGGTAATGTAAGGCATTATGACATCCTGTTTGTCACTCCCTATCATTCTCAGTTTGATATTGGTGAACAACGTTCCAATTGAGTAGATACATATTACATGTGGAACACTCACACCCATCAAATGAATCATGCCTAAAAGAGCAAGCTAATTTCCAGAAATATTCAAGGCTTTTGATATGTTATCACGTGTGGAATTTCATGGTGATTGATCATGAATAAGCTCGGCTTCAATTTCCACGGTTTCATAAAACCGCTTCGTTAGGTTTTTGGTAATGTCTTTCATGCAACTCTGTTTTCCAGTGTAGTGTCTATTCTATAGTCTTATTACAGACCTGTTGCTTTACATACTCCTAAATCAGTAACAATAATTTGTTTGGTCAACTATTATTCATTAGTAACTACTACCATTATGTGTGTTTCTGGGTAGCAATAATTCTAATTTTATCAAGTACCTATTCTGCAAAGCATTCTAATTCCATTTGGGCCATTGTTGTGTTAGCGTTTTCACTTCAGTGATTTCGAAAAGAAATAATAGAGATAAATTTATCCAGTACTAATCACCCTAGCAAGTATTCCATATAGGTTTTGCATTTATGATATTCGGAATTAGGTCTGATTGTGTGACATATAGTCAGGTAAGCTGAAGATTTAGTAGTATTTATATTTCAGCTGTTGAACAGCGTTTAATAATTAACACAATGACAGTTCTGTCAATATCTGATTCAATAGTGTTCTGGCTTCCAATGTTCATACTTCCCGCCTTTTCTGTCTGGCAACCCAGGTGTTACGTTAGTAAACGTGCTGTGAATCAACAGGAACTGCAAATCACTTACTTAAATTCTCTTCCACCATTAGATAAATAGTTCACAAAGACTTGGAATCATTATTCCGGCGTTATCCCCCTTGTTAGAGTGCAAATAGTATTAACAATAGTATTCTTTGTAACTAAATTACAATATGAATGAAATAACGCATAGGAGAACGATGGAAACCAAGTTCAGTGAGGTTGTAGCTGCTCTCTGACATCAAGTTAGATCATTGTAGCGACAGATATTAAAACTTTTTGCCTCCTGCAGATTACCAATTTGAAGGGGATGTACGAAAACGAGATTAGTGAAGCTAGGCGTTTACTTGATGAGCTTGCCAAGGAAAAAGCACAGCTTCAGATAGAGGGGAGCTCACTCAGAGATCGTGCAGATGCTGAAAAAACTAGGTGAGTGTAACTTGCAATGCATTATTTCGACTTATTACTATCTTTTTCTCAACTATTATTTGCTATTCATGCTTTAATTAGTGTATATTTAGTAAGTGACCCAAGAATGACTTGTTGACGGGTGATAGAGTCCATGAGAGTTTCAAAGTTACCAAGTATATGTTTTATATGAATAACAAAATTCATAAATTCAAAATTCATCATAAGTGTGAGAAATGGTTATAGTGGTTGTATGTGCAAGCAGTTGTTAAACGAGTGAAGAGTACTTTAGTGAAGATTATCTGTATTTAGCCAGCTATACTTGGGTTGTGATAATGTGATAAATTTAAAGTAATGTTCTACTGCATCCTAATCCACGCCACCAATCCATGTGCAGATGAGGCATATTCTAATTATTGACAAAGTTTATATCAGGATATTGAACACTGAAAAATGAATTTCAAACAGTCCTATGTTGAGAAATTATGCAAATGAACGTTACCAGTATATTAATATGCGATAGCAGTAATATATTAGCCTAGTGGTTTAACGGCTTTTTATTACTTCCTTCTTTTTTAAATGGCCTTTGATTACCACCAAGTACTATAGAAGGTTACTCCTTTTATTATGTCCATATTCATTGAAGCAGTACACACCGTACTGAATGCAGAAGTACATAGTCCACTAGATGATTTGTTTAGTTTTTGAATATATACCATACTGTATACATTCCTGGACAATATTAGCACTGTAATCCTTACAGCTCACTGTTTTGCATACTTTATATACCATACCGTAACATACTCGATTTAGTTTTTTCCCTGGATATCAATACTTTATTTGCATAACATTGTCTTGTATAGATTCATTGTTACAAAGTTGGACTATTATCAATAGTACCATACAATACAAGTATCGATTTTCTATGCTTTGGTCGAGTTATATTTCAAACGGATCGCTTTGTTTTTCCTCAAAGGCAAAATTGCTATGTGTTGCTCTGCTGAAAGGTGTAATTTTCATTCGTTTGTTACCTCTGTGTTTCAGTATTAAGATGCCTGCTTGAAAATGAGAAGGACGTTCGCAATATTGACCTTATACATTAGAAAGTAAACACAGAAGTGACTTTAGTTCTGTTTTTTTAAGATTGTATGAACATTAACACCATGAAGGTTGTTTTCACTTTGATAAGTGTTTTTTCCTACTTATTTCCTACAAAACTGTCTATGCTAAAACACTACACCGGCTTCTCACAGTTCTATGTGTGTAAAATTAGTTTTCCCTTGGAATATGATGCTTCATATATTGAAGCGTTGAAACGGTTGTAAATGTGTTCTCAGCAGAAATTTTTCCAGTCAATTTTCCCTATGTTCACCCTTTTATAAACCAACAAAATTGATGTGGTTGCAAGTGATTTTACTCCATTCCTTCAGGACATTTTAGGCTCTCATTTGCAGTTTATACAACGCGATATTGTTAAGTAGTATTTTGGACAGGAAGGTCGGTTCATCGTTTATTTTGTTTCTGAAATTTTGTGATAACAATCCATTCCGAACTGGAGTTAAATGGTGACGGAAATAGTTCGCATTCTCCGAAATGGCAGAACGACCTCGCCTCTCGTGATGAACGCAACAAAATATAGTAGATCTACTTTATTCAGACGTGTATGCGCGCGCTTTGCGCGAGACGATAATTTACGATCATTTACGACCGAGAGAGCTGGTTTGAGAAAATAACGGCGGTATTACGACTCCCGAAATATTCATTTTGTTTCTTTTCATTGTCCCACTTTGTCAATCGCTCACTTTTCATTGACGTCGTAGGTTCTGTCGTTCGTTTCCGCTGTTATATTGATCGAGAGCGTTGCCGGCCGGTGGCGGGAAAACCTATGAACGAGAGAGTAAAAGAAACTTTTGTTATTTTTCCTTAAAGTTCATTCGCGAATCGGTTTGGTATTGCCCATGGGCGTATAGTGTGCTTGCACGATTGGTCGATTTGTATCTCAATGCATCAGTCATTTTATCCAGGGGGTAAAAATAGGAGAGATACTGGATGAAACATGTATTAAAATACTTGTAATAACCTGTTATTCAGGCTTGAGAGTATCAATACCCTTATTGTAGTTGAAAGTTTGAAACTCATTAACAGATATACATTTNATGAGGTGTACAGTGACCTTATATGAAATAAACCATGACTCTTGCACATTACGTATCTGCAATGTACTATCTGCTTCCTTCTCAGCCTCGTGGACCTCAGCCCATTTCCCCCTCTACAATACAATACAATACATAACGCCCTGATGGCAATTATGGTATAGCCTGGCCTTATTACACAATTCACTTTTACTCTTACGTTCGAGAAAGTTTCAGGAAATGTTTCTGATTGGATAGCTGCCAAAAGCTATATCTAGAGAACAAAACATGACGTGGCAATTGGGTTCATATCCACATATATATCTGTTTGTAACTTATGAAGAGTGAATATCAGAATAATCTGAGACATCATATTTATCCACAATATCCTTTCTTTTCAGGGCCAGTGATCTTGCTCGTGAGAATTCAGTGTTGGAAGTCAAGTTGAAGGAGATCAGTAAGAGAATGCGTACAAGAGAGGTTCAAACTGCTAATGCTATTAAGGAACGAGATGATGCGGTTGAAGAATTGGGTAATAATTTTGATAAGAATAAATGCATTGCAAGAATGAGAATCTATTATTTATAAAATCGCCCTTTCCAAAAGGAAATATTAATATTCTGTCATTGTGCTCGCTTATCATGTCTGAAAATTGCCTTTCACCAAACCAAATTCACATGCAGTAAACTTCAGTTCATCAGAACACAATAAGACAATACTAGAGCCCCAATTAAGAGAAGTTGCACATAACAACGTTAGCATAAATGCAATAAATGAGGCCTCAGTGCAATTTTTATTCAAAGTATCCAGTTTACATAACTTTCATTGATGGTTCATAATATTCGTGAATTTTGAGTTGAAAAATAGAATAACGCTATCTTTTTTGGCGGTCAGATTCTCTGAAAGGAAAGTTTGCTGATCTCACTCAAGAACTTGAGACTACGAGGCAGTTGTTGGAACAGGAGACCCTGCAGAGAGTGGACTATGAAAATAAATTGCAATCTCTCAAAGAGGAACTCCATTTCAAGGAAAAGCTTCATCACGAGGTAAGCTTTAGTTAATTAAAACTACAGATCTATAATATTGTATATTCTCTCTATAAAGAATCACTAAACTTGGTAATTTCCAGGAGGTCAAAGAGTCACGGAAACGTCATGCCTTCAGTGTGACTGAAATTGACGAGAGGGTCAAGATGGATTACGACAGCAAGATGGAGACTTCACTCGCCGACCTGAGGGACCAACAAGCTTGTGACATTGAACAACTCAAGGATGATTTGGAAAGCCAATACAAGCTTAAGGTTAGATATAAAACTAGTTTTGTTGATAAATTCATTGTACAATTGTTGTTATGAATAATTATTTATAGATATCTGCACTGCGATCCCAAACTGATAGTTCTCGTCGAGCTCTCATGCAAATGCAAGAAGGAAACAAGTCATCTGAACTAAAAATAGATCGTCTTCAGACAAGTGTCCAGTTGATGCAGAATGAGGTACAGTCATGGCTTGAAGTATGGTAGTTTTTGCAAATCTTCATGACTCAATTCTCAAAATTCGAAATTTCACTATTAGGTACCGTTAGCAATGTCAATTTAACTCATTACACTCCATGCAAACAAGTTTCAGTTATTGAAAGTATTCAGATAAATCAGCTAAAAGTACAGTTAAATAACTGGTAGTTAGAAATACAAACAAGAACCAATAGTATATAATATAGTTCACAATTTTGACACCTTTCCAACCCACAATATTAATTAAAACCTATATCTATCCATCCCAGAATAATATTTTCAGCAACAAAATACGTGATCTCGAAGGCAAACTTGAGACGGCTGAAGAAATAAAACGTGCGGCAGTTACGGTGGTTGAACGAGAACGGAACGAGGTAATTATTCATTTTGATTTTGATTGAGTTACACTGACTGAGATTCATGTCATGCAATGTCGCTTGTATACAGGCTCGAATCAGACTGGAAGAAATGGAGAGTGAATATGCCGAGTTGCTCAATCTCAAACTTAACTTAGACATGGAGATAGCCACTTACCGAAAACTGCTCGAGGAAGAGGAGTCGAGGTGAATCATAAATCATGAATCATACTCGTATAACTTCTACCAAAGATAATGCGAAATATTAATAACTAGCTGAACTAGCCAACCATCATTTCTCCACAGTCTGTTTTTTTAAGGCCATAGTACATGGGCTATGGCCTCGAGCCTTCATCAGAAAGTTTTTTTAAATACAAATTTGGCAGCACACCTGCGGCACACAGTTTCGGAAACACATAGTTATATTAAACTCTGTTTGACATTTATATTTCTAATCAAAGAACTTTCCAACAACCAAACTTGCCAAAGCAGAGTATTTCCTCCACTGTTAAAATAAAATTGAAAAACATTTCAACTTAAAACTCTTCCATCTTTTCAGACTGAACATCAGCCCAAGTCCAGCTGGCGACTCGAAAAGCAGAACTCGAGCAGGCAGGAAGCGAAAACGTGCTGGACAGATCGAATCGCAACAGATTTCACAGAAAGCAAAAAAACAGGCATGAGCTTATTTGAATTTAGTTTGATTTCCGAATTTGATCTGATGTCAAATGTGTGAGAGATTTTGAATTCTTATTGCCCAATCAACTCTATGTTGCAGTATTTTCAGTTTGTCCATTAGGCTATGGTATTCTGTCATATTAAAAGACAGCGTTTATTTTCACTACTGATCAAGCTTATGTTCCCGTGCATGCGCAGAAATTGATTTTCTTTGCTCATTTTATTTTTCTGTCCCTTCTTATATTGCGTTGTTTTGCTTCGGCTACGGAACAGGATTCAACTATGACCACCATAACCTCCGAGACAGTCACCGTAGAGCAGACGACCCGCCAGCGTGTGGAGGTAGGAAATGAAGATGTTTTTCATGAACAGGTATCACGCTGCATGACTGAGTACATGCACCGATACTCTGTTGTGGTTTAACATAGCAATTCATGTTAATACAACAGATTTAATTTGTCTATTGTGCAATATTAACTTCGTCTCGTTAGAGATGTTTTAAATTGAGGAGTTGTTTAAACCAATGATTCTGTGTCACATGACATATACTGATATAACGATTGATAAATATACATACATGGGGTTTCACAGATAATTATTAGCATTATGCAAAGAAATTAAAGGTAGATGCTGTACATGTTCAAATTAGATTTGCGATTGACTAAATAATACTAAATTCATTTTAAACCAGTCGATTGGACTACTGTACTTGCTTGACCCTTTATTACTCATGCATAAATTGGTAATATTCTTGATATTTTGCAGTATGGTAAACAGATATTGGTATGAAAATTTGAAATGATTTAGTTTAATTTTCCCAATCGTTCTCTATCAGAAATCAATGGTTTAACCAACAGTGTGAGTTGGTGTGTAGCAATATAACATAGTAAATGCCTACTATAATGAGCCATGTAATTTGAAAGTAAAATTCTATAGGATTATCATAATACTATCAATATATTTCATTGTATGTAAATTATGATTCCTACATAACCAAATATCCCTATCCTGTAATTCAATTATTCTTTGTTGTATATTATTATACAGTTGTATATTAGGTTTAGTGGTAACATGCATTACACATGCATTACATTAAAATTTTTCATGACTATTGATATATTAATTAATTAGCGCAATAGTATAGTTAGTACTTCCTCCTCTGTCCCAGATACCTTTAACATATATGCAGCAGAGACTGAAATGAAAGTCCATGAAGCATTATGGCAATTGATATATCAATCAAATAACTGCATTAATTAAATAGTGCAATTAACAATAGTACTTCCTCCTCAGTCCCCATTATCTTTGTGACAGATGAAACAGCAGACTGAAAGAAATGTCTATGAAGCGTTATTTAAATTATTACTTTCTTGTGGAGTGAATTGTTAATGTTTTTTGTAAACATTACCATCTGGAAATGATGATGAAGCATCAGTGTGCCTCAAAGTTCTTAGTACTTCTTGGTGCATTTTTAAATATATTTTCCGATGCCCTATATTTTTATCTGGCAATCCTGTTTCTTGCCGTATTTAAATTTGCATGTTTATTTATTTTTAAAGCTTCAAGTTGAAATTTTAATTCTTTTTCCTTACCTCTTTTTAGTTATCCTTCCCTCATTAATTCAATACTGCAGTGATTCTCCTAATTTGCTTGCTAAATTACTATTATTATTTGTAATTTTGCAGGGTGACCCAGAGAATGGTGACGAAAAGACTTGTACCATCATGTGAATCTGGTTTTTACCCACAAAGGCATTCCACAGATGTCGACACAATATAGAATTTCCCTTGTCATGGTTACTTTGCATATTCCTTTTAAAAAAAACTCAGCTTTTGCAATCTCGAAACCAATCTATAATCTATAGGACGTGCTGCGGAATAAGAAACGTGCGGTCTTTGTATTTTGCAAGCCTTAGTCCTTAGTGTGACGCCAGTTTAGTAGCAAATTAATTTTATTTTTGTCAGTTATGTAAATAGACGCTTTGCTTTTCCTTAGCTCGAGATAAAGCCGTTCTAGTTCTACAATGATTTCCCTGTCATTCATGTTTTACTCATAGTTTGGTGGAAAAAGAATCATATAAGCTTCTAAATTTAGGGTTAGAAAAGCGCTTTTTTGGTTTTGCAGTAACTAAATGCCACGTCTAAACGAGGAATCTTTAGAGCCATATAGTCACATGTATAATATGTATTAACACTAACATGCTAAAACATACATGTAGAATGCACATTACTAAATTGTAGTTTATGTAATTTTGTTTTTTGTCTTGTTGATGTCCAGTGTCCAAGTTGTTATCTATGATTTTCTGGCACTAATGTCATAGCCTGCCCTATATGTGCCTTGTTTATAGCTTATAAAAGCTTTTTCACTCCACTGAAATTTTAAACATGATATTCACCGAAAATTGTTTACATTGAAGATAAGTGGATACGGAAGTGTCTCGCTAGTTCACTGTAAAACTCCAACAATACAATATTTCCATACCGAATACTCTTAGATAAGTTGTGGATTTTCTCCTGAAAATATGGCACAGAGTATAGTGTTTTCTCCATCTTTTAAACTTGCCGCAGCCATGTGATTAGTTCACCTCATCGGTCCACCCAAGCCTGGCTCTTATACAATACAGTTGGTAGTTGTTTTATTTCATTTGGGAGTTCCGTATTTTGGACTTGTCGAGGACTCTACTAAAAATTTCTATATATAAATCTCTGCAAACGGATAATGAATGTTAAACCTGTATAACATGTCATAGTATTCACATAACAAACATTAACACACTTGTGTATTTAAGCTCTCATTACCTCTGCACCAAACCCAATTTTTCATTTCTCCGAATAGAGTGATACTATAGGTACCTTAATTTTTGGACACCAAAACCACTATACCCTCCTAAGCATAATGGTATGTGGCATATACAATACAGGGGTAAGATTATTACTGACTAATCAATGGTGCGTATTATATATGGTAGGAGGTTTGGTGGCAGGCAATGACTCCATTTTGAAACCGTTCCTTCAATATTTTCCCAACTTTCGGTACACACGATTCCCATTCATAAAACTCGAACTTTACCATTTACCTACTCAATGTCGTAACTGTAACTCATGCTAGAAAGTTTTAATTTGCTTAATGACTATTTCGTTAATTGTTTTGCTGTCTTTTAGGTATGCGGTGACAGTGCTGATCATGTATATAGCAATCATCATCTTTTTATACATCATTTGCATTCTCAGTTGGGCTACACCCACGCTTTTGAAAATTATCGGTTTCATGTTGTGAAAATGGTAGGACAAGTGGATAAATTTCTTTGACAGTTGCTTTCGGCTGCTCTTAAATTTCTTTTAGCATCAAACAAACAACAATTAATTCTTTAAATCCGTTTCGATCTGTGTAGTTTTACAGAGAATATTTTGTATGAGTGAATTTTCTACTCCATGCAGCTTGAATAAAAATATTTCATATACGAAGGGTTTTGATGTAGGCCAACATGTAACTTTGGTTTATTATGCAACTGTTTTCATAGTCATTCTTCACTCAAATTATAGCAGCAGTTAAGAATGGGTGTTCTGCATCAACGATTACATCCACATTACCCCCACTTGGCTGATGTCTTGAACAATGTCGTAATATTAAACAGACTGCTTCAAATCATAACATTTATTAAGTACTTTTCAAATTAATAAAGCAAAAAATTAACTAAATTTTATTCACAAGGGTATAAATCGACTGGTTCGTATTCGTTCTACATTTGCATCTCTAATTATCTGGAGTTCTTTATTCTTCTTTTTTTGTTCTTCTTCCTCGAACTGCCATTGATTCCCATATTGGCCGATACCTCTCTCTTTGGCCCAGGACTCTGGCATCCACCATGCCTCGTGCTCTTCCTCCTCTTTTTCCTGAGTACACTGTCGCCAACGGCGTGGTTTTACGCTCGTGCCAGGTTCCTCTAGAGAGCTTGCTGTCAGTAGAATTTCACAATTGTTATGTATATATTTGTTTTTGTATCAAGAAAATGAACATACTGCTCTTAGCTAATGATGAAAGAAGGTTATTGCTATGAGTTGACTGGATCCTGCTTGGAGAATCGCTCCACATAATGTCATCAGACTGAGAAAAAAGGCGGGAAATTGAAGATACCAGTTGATAAATTGTGGACAAAGGAAAGACTTACATTACTCCGATTTTTCTCAGACAGTTGAGTTTGAAGGACTTCCAGGCGTTCATTGTTCTTCACTGCTTTTTGCAGAGTTGATGTATCAGCTGGTTTGGTGCTGTAGGATCTCTGGTAAGAAGTATTCAGTTGATTTTGAGCTAATCCATTGTTTGCTGAAATATTTCAAATCAGTATTGCTTAAATATCATTGGATTTAATACTCTTTTGACATATGGTTACCAAGTGAATCGTAAGAAACAGATCTCGTCTGGATCGAGGCTGCTGTAGGTGACTCGTTTAATTGTGGTGTTGATGAGGAGCTGAATTGGAATGGTGGAGCTTCAGATGAACATCTCGTGTGCACGTAATTTTTTTGGGCACCGTGGTCCTTGAAAATATAATATTTGGTCACACCACTGATAAAAGCAATTTTTCACCATATTACTGTGGATTTATTATATATTATCTTCATGCTGGACCAGATAAAAACTGATCAACTTTTAAACAACTGATTCTTTGCAGACTTTGCTACTTACCATGAACGTCGATGCGTTTAGTTGAATTTGGTTGATCCCGACACTGCCATCAGTAGATGCTGACCTTTCCACCATGGAGAATTGTGGAACATTTTGCTTGGTAGGCATAAAGCCAATATTGCTTTGAAACGCATTTTGATCTGATGAATAATGACTGTTGGACAGAGAAGGATGACTGCCACCATATCGTGGCACACCAGTATTAAAATTCATTAAATTGCTGTATGGAAATGGCATGGTTCCCCCAGTTGCTTGATTTACAGCACTTGACTTATCAACAAAAGACACATGTTGTTTGGTCATCCTCATGTTACTTTGCATAGGCCTTTGTGATAGCGAGTGCATGAGCTCATGCTGAGCCGATGACGCAGTGGATAGACATTCTTCGCTTTTGTTAAAACTGTTTATTGGCCGACTGCTCGAGTAGAATTCAGGTGTTTGAAAATCTTTTTCAATATTGCTCGACATAGTATTCGCAGGCTGATTAGAAAAGCTACCCATATTGTTGATGTTGATATTCGAATGGATAACCTTGGGACGTGTAGAATGCATTGATGTTTCGCGCATAGTATTGTTACCAAGTTGGTATTCACCTGCAAATTTCGTTTCCTTTTGTTGGTCTTGGATTTTCATTTGCGGATACTTTTCATCCTGTGCAACTGCATTATTCAATTCTTCCAATCTGTAAATCTTTTCTTTACCTGCCTCTCCAGCAAAGATCAAGGGACTTATGCTTTGCCTGTTCCTTTCGACTTTATGCCTGATTTGTCTATACTGTTGTCGTAGGTCCTCGGATGCCTTCTGCTCTGTTTTGACTGGTGATAAACTTTGCCTAAAATCTTTCTGTTTTGAGTTCGGAGTCCTCATCAGTGGGACAACGTTAGCAGTATAAGCTGTATCTTGTTTTCTTGAAGCTTGCACCAATTTATTTCCAGAGCTTTGTGATTTCATTCTTCCCGTAGACATCAAAGGATCAATTACCCCCTTCAGCAAACTGTTTGAAATTCTCTTCCTAGCTATAGGACCTGTATCATCTTTTGTTTTATAGATTCGGTATCCTTTTGTTTTGTTATCATCTCTCACATTGAAGCTGTTAAGAAGGTTTGGGCTGTGAAGTTTTTGCTTCTGCAGAGAACCTAGTCGTTTAATTGGCAACTTCCTATGATTTTTCATTCCAGCTTCAATGCTGGTATGATCTTTCCTAGGTGGTGGCGCGAATGTAACTTTGTAAGGCTGAAAAAGACAGCGGCCTACTTGCTTGGCTATTTCTCGTTGCGGTATGGTCGGTCTAGATTTAGGTTCTCTATTTTCTGCCAAGGATTTGACTTGTTTCACTAATTGCTTAATTTCACAAGTGCTGCGTTTTATGGTTGGCTTGGTGTTCATTGCTGTTACAAGAAAACCGGATCAATGGTAAAGAATCTACTTGAAGAGAGAGAATTTGACAAGCTATAATGTGAATTTTTTGTAGAATTCCTGACCTAAATTATCAGCTATAATTTTACAATTCAAGGCAACTAGATATTGTATACCTCGTTCCCTAATTGCTGGTGAGAGTGTTGAAGATTTGTTCCTAGGCACAGTGAAACTTTGCGTGTCTGAGCTATTTTGTATCTAATAAAGATAAGCAGATCAATAAGTAAATTAGATTGAGTTATAATTTTCATAACAAACATACTCTTTGTTTCATTGAATCAGGAGAAATGACAGTATCAACTGTTGAGGCGGAAGATGATGAGTCCGATAAGAAATGCTGTACATCTTTCTTCATGGATTTTTCGGGATGAACTTGATTCTCATACGATTCTGATGTAAGAAAAAGCAGATATTATAGTTGCATTTGCTTAAAATGATCAGTCGATGCATCATCTCACGTTTTTTATCCATAGAGGAGAGAATCTGCGATGAATATTGATCAGTTTGCGACTGTGGATTCGGTCTGAAGAAATGTGAAGACGATGCCGACACGGTCTAGGATAGAAGAGTTGAGTAGAAAGATTCTTCAACATATAAGGTACACATTTTCAATATTACAGTATTATCATCTTACTGCCTGTTGTTGAAATAATTCCGTTTGGTATGGTTCATTAGTTTTCATTTCCTGAAAGTTAGAGTATTAGATTAAAGTAGATGGTTTCTACAGGAAGGTTGACTACAATATTCTAAAAGATAGTATACAACGATATATGCGACAAGTATAAAATATGCACCAGTAAAATTCTTACCCTGTAATTGCGCAAACCAACAAATGGTTCACTGATGCTCTGGAAATTTAGGCGTTTCCTCTCGTCCTCGTTTTCCATTTCGCTAACGGTAACCCGGACAAAGGGTTTCGGCTTCAATAGGAAAGAATTTGTTATTGCATAGTTGGTTTAGAAAATAGATCAGTAAATATCTCAATGTAGCTGTGCACTGGAGTGCAGTTGGAATTATTATAATTAATAGTTCATAATAACCGTGATGGCAGCGGCTGGAGTTGGAAACAAATGTCCATTAGTTCTTGCTTCTCCTTGCCTATTCTCGAATCGAATCTGTAAATCTAAAATCGATACAAAAAACTGCTGAAATTATTCGGTAAAGAATTCCTTCCATGTCATTTCGGAAATGCGTGACCAACCGCTGTCGGAAAAGTCTTCACGCACGGTTACGTAACTGTTTGTTTCAGAGCCGTCCGAAACAACTTGCATTGTTTCTTGACTGAGTTTTCTTCCCAATTCTTGCAGCACAAAACCGTACTTCTGCCTAAAAATTAATACAGGGATGAAAATTTGATCAATTCAATATTTCACTATGCATTGTATTGTAGTACTTGATTTCTTTCGCTTCACGTCTTTCTAATCGCTGTTGCTTCAATCCGTATGGATCATATGATAAATCAAAGTCATCTTCAGCAAACTATGAATTTTGAAAAATATGTTAATTCAAGACATATAACAGAAAAGTTGTAGGCGAATTTGATAGATGAATTGGCAGAAGTTGTGGATAATTGTACCACAATTCTAGCATTAAAATTAACATTAAGTTGGTAAAAATTCCCGACTCCGCGGCCCTGAAAACAATCCTCATTTTGTGACTGATAACTGAGATTTATAATTTACCTCCTCTTCATGAAAATCTCTTCCAACTTTTATCCCTTTTCGACCGCTCTGTGGTGATTGTGGCTGGAATTAAATTGGGGATTACTAGAACCTTATGAATACATAAACAGTTTCGTTCCAACTACCTGAAATTTTCTTGGTGTAAGCATGTGATGCATTGTAGGATCTGTGGTTTCTGTTCTGGTTCTTCCAATTTTCATATTCACACCAGCTTCTTCTTCTGTCACAGTTTTGCAGTGAAACATTTGTTCATTCATGATGGATAAATGCTGCAAAAAATAGATTCAATCACACGTTCCTTAAGGCTCTAAACGTTTGAGTATTACTTCACACATTTTGACGGGTAACATCTAAAATTTGTTCGAAAATAATAAACTTATTACAGCATGACAAACCTCTGGAATCTGCCCGCTTTCAAGCAAGACGTTTACAAGACCAGTTATTTGTTGTTCGATCCAACCTTTCTCTTTTGAACTTAAACCACGTCCATCGTAGACTAATTCTACATTTAGAAAGTGTCGTTTCCATTCTTCCTCTCTTGGTACTTTGAGTGATGGCTGAGGTAGAGCTGCTTCCTGTTGTGAGAGACCCAGGAGATGGGTCTGTGGAATCGCGACCGGCAGTATAATTCCTTCAAGTTGCCTGAGGAAAAATCATGCATCACACAAACTGGGATGACAAAATTCAACCCGCTTAACTATTGTGCATGATGCCTTAGAAAGGCCCCTCTTTGATTAACTGCCTTAATGAGGATTGAACGGGAAAGTTGATAAAATGTTTATTGAATTTTCCTAATAATAATGTGGCGGTCCATAATTGTGTATTTATCCCTGCAATGTCTGGTAGCTGAAGTCTCCATGCACAACTTACTTGGTAGAATAAGGCTGATGTATAAGCTCACTGGAACCTGCATATTCTCTTGCAGTAGCATAACTGTAGTTATCATTTTCGACTCTTTCTTGATAATGTTCGGGAGCATTTGTGGCTGTTACACTCTGCAATATAGGGTATAGTCTGTTGAAACATTTTGAATTGTCTTGTTTGAACAAACCGTTTAGATTAGGTATGTATGGGTATGATAATCTTCCGAAAAAAAACTTTGCCCAAGGTAAAATAATACAAAGACCACTCACAGAACAGAGTTTGAAATGGGAATAGTTTGGGTAAAATTGACTTGCATTTTAGGACCCGAATTTTAAATAATTTTTGTAATATCTTGAATAACAAATTGAAAGATTGTTTTGACTGAAAAAGAAGCACAGTGCAAAGTTGAATTTTGATTTGTTTGGTTACCGAGAGGATATACAGTAAATGTTCGTTACCATGGTGTCGGATAGTTTGAATTGGTTTGATTGGGCCCCACAATATCCCCAATGAAATAAATGCTAGCTCGTAGTAATTAGCTTGGTCCTTTCGACTTCGAGCTAACGAGCTTTAACTCTATTTCTACAGGTTATTGTACCAGTAGTCGTTTGTACACCCACATGAACTATTTTTATTTTATCTTTGTTCTCCTGCAATTTCTTCTGTGAATCTGAGTCTTCTCCTTTGTACGTGGGTACATAAGATGTTGAAGGTCTGCGTAGGCTATCTTCTCTTCCTTCTGAAACGTTATTTCCATCCTCGTCGTCATCCTCGTCATCGTAACCGTATTCATCTTCATCGTAGTATTCGTATCCCCCCTCTCGTAATTTTTGTTCGCTTGGTTTTTTCTCAGTCTTTCGTTTGAAAAGATTGAAAAATCTTCTTAGGGGTGACTTTTTAACGGGTGCAATTTGCTGAGAACTTCTCGGTGGTGTCTGAGGTAGATAGCTTTGACTGTCCCCGTTAGTTATTCGTTCACTGGTTGTATTTTCCTTGCTCTTTCCACCAATCGTTGTGTGATCGCTTGTTTGCTGGGTGGAAAACGTTGTGGTTGAAGTCTCGTTGCTACGACCTGCGCTAATGCCAGGTACTACAATAATATTTTCTTTGCTGTCGCGCTTAACCTGGTTAGAACACCCTGCACCCATGCTTGTAATTAGCGGCTAAATATCTGATGCTAATTAGAATAAAATGTTTCAAGACTTATACGTTTCGTTCCACTATATTTAGTTGTAAGCCATTCTTTGAGGGTAATTATATTTGAGGGTGACTTTGATTCTTTGAAGAATAACGACGTGAGGGTAATTATACAGCGCTACACCGTGGATTTATCTGCCTGAAAACCATAGGTTCTATATCTAACACGTTGAAGATTCTGTTGTTTTTCATTTCGGAAACCTTAACCAGCTTGATAAAATCTTTTTGTTAAAATTAGGCGGAATGCGTTTTCGAAAGTCTTTTGTTCCTACGCTGCAGTTTCGGTTTGTTAATACTAAATGTAGGATATTTTTCCTCGATCTACATTTATCATGAATAACTTAAATTTTTTCAGTACAATCTAGTAGTAATGCTGACTGTTACTGAACCTGAATTATGAGCAACGTGTACGTAATCAAGTCGTTTATTTCGTAACAGATAGTGTATTGAATTTTCTAGCAAGAACAAATTTCCTGTCTGGTTATACATTTGCATTGGTAACTTTTCATATTTAAAAATTGTACGATCATATTGCGTTTGTATGAATTAAATATCCAATAAACGTAGTATATTGTGCTTGTGCGAAAAATGGTAAAGTACACAACATGGTAAATTATTACCAGCTTTTGTAACCGCCAGGTAGATGCTTGCTTTTGTTGAGTTTCAACTTGTAAGCAATGACCAATGCCCGGGAACTTCTCATCCCAGACCCGCAGTGCACCACAAGATCCGAGCCATCTGGTAACGGCTTAATCTGGTTGTATTTTCTCTTGAAGTCATCATCTGACATCTTCATTGCGTCCTCGAATTCTGGTAATGGAATATTTGCCCATCTGTTATTGAAAGTTTTTTTTGTCAGGAGTTATTGGTTTAAACTATAGTAGCAGAGCTCAACATACCTTTCTGCTTCTATTTTTCCGCCTTGGACTTCATGTGGGTTTCTCACGTCAACTATAAGGATCTTACCGGCCTTCACTTGATCAAAAATATCTTGCCTTGAAACGCAGTGATCTGGATCGTTATCCATTTCTTTTATTTCCTATTGTACTGTATATAGAGTACTGGATCGTATTGTAAGTGTGTATCTACAAAACAAGATACTGTATATTCGTGCAATGCTGACTCTGGTTGTTTTGCTTGGCGATACTGTAAGTTGTGAATACAGGCGAATGAAACCATTCTTAAATAAATCTCAAAACTTGCTACCGTTTAGAGTTAACAATTCTTAACATAACTTTTTCTCACTGACAAACCAAAAGCTCTTTAACTATTGTATACAGTATTGTAGTCAATCTTGAGAAACCTTCTCACAAGTCAAATCTTCACAGGAGTTGGCCTGCTAAGGCGAACTTTGTTGTAGAATGTAGAGTATTGCCGGACGATTGATTAAGCGAACATAGCATAAAACATTCAGTAACACTTCAGATGTATTACATACCTTCCGGCGTGTACAATCTAACACTGTTGCCATTACATGCTACAGGAAGAAATTGTAATACCGTTTTGGCCTGACATTAGTTGACTGGGAAGGTACGGTTTCAGTGGTACGATATAAAATTCCGAAATGTGGTTCGCTCTATTGCTTGTTCTCATATTTCGCTTCAACAGTTTTACATTGTCTCATGTAATTCTTGTAAACTGGTTGTAGATTTGTAATTTCGACCTTTTATTACTGTGCAGTGTTGCTTGTTAGCGTGATTGTTCGTTACTATTACTCGTTTATTATATTGAATATCAATACATCGGTTGGTAGTTAAAACATTTGCGATGTCATTCGGTGTGATTTTTGAAACTCGATATACGCAAAAGCAACGTTATATTACCGGCATATGAGAGGATTACTCATTAACTGTTGTGTGTATTCATTACATGGATTAGTAGGTTCACGGAACGCAATAAATCTCTGGTTAGAGTCATTCTTGAAGTGACTAACAATAAACAAAAGACCGGTGAATGAGTAAATATCGGCGCACCCACACAGTATGTACCTACCTAACCCGAGCATAAAATATAGATATTAGTACACTGTATCCGAATTTGGGCTTTATTAAAAAATGCCTGTTATTTAAATACAGTTTGACATTTAATAATATTAGTAATATTTCGATTTTATTCTTGAAAATTTGAATATTTGTTTCTCACCATACCAACTTGAAACCTGGCACCTTTCTCCTGTCCTATATTCTCACTTTTCATGTGTACAGCTACACTGCACCCTTAAATAGTTTTGCCATATACAATGCAAGTTCATCACTGCCTTTTATTTTAAATAATAAACACCGAAATATACAGGATGACTAAAAATTGAAATTAATTAAGATTATGGTACACAGTAATATTTCATATTCCTAAAACATAAACGAACTCACGCAAAACTCATTGCGGGCCAAATTTTTCAAAGCTGACTAACGAAGCAATGAATCAATTAATAAACAGAAAATATGAATTAGCAATATGATGATTGCCTACCGAATCTATCATACAGTCTGAACAGTAAGCGTATTTCCTGTGATATATGCAGTTTGAAAGCAACATGAGCAATACATGTACGTGCACGAATACTGTTTTTATTAGCAATCACAGCTGAGCGCAAAAGTAGGCAGCAGAATATAGAATCATTTAATGAAATGACATATTCAAAGTTGTTTAAAAGTCCGGCATTCAAGACATCACAGTCATAAATACATTACAGGCGGTAATTTGAAGGAATAATGGTAGTGAAGAAAAACAAAACCACTTGTGAAAAACTAAAGTAAATATGGATGTGAAATTCTAAACTGAAAACTACATTAAATCTGTTATTAAACATGAAGAAATATACATAAAATATATAATATGATGTGTCATTGTTATCTTTTACTCGTCCTTCTTCAAGCTTTCAGTAACGACTTCAGCAGCTACGGAGGCTGCGGCAGTTTTAGCTACAACAAAAGTAATTAAGGTTTAATAAAGTTGTGTAACTCTACACTACCAGGCATTCATGTCTCCTGGGACCATGAAAATGGTAATTGCTGCGTTTATCGTAGCCTGATCATCAGAAGTATTTCAGGAGTAGGTAAACCTCAGATTAGATCAACTGAACTATCGGGAAAACTCTTGTGTTTTAATAGACAAATATTTAATAGAACTTAATCTCTGTTTAACTTACAGCCTTCAACAGTAGCATCGGCAAGTTCCTTGGCACCCTCTTGCACTCTGTTCATCACACTGTCAATGGTCATTTCATTTTTAAGGATGAAAGGACGAATGAAGCGGGTGTAGATCACAGTAGATCCGTTCCATGATACTGGGGACATGCACCACAGCAGGAATGCGCACTGCAAAACATTTGCATGAACTTAAGAACATATATGACTGTTTTCATCCTACGCAATTCTACCAAGAACGATAACGTGTATGATGATAATTGGCCTACCTTAGCCAGGAAGTAAAATGGGAACCACGACAGGAAGATATCAGAGAAGAATTCAGTTACACTGAATGTAGCAAATACAACCCAGTAGATGAGCCATTCAGTATCATCATCCTTGTCTTTCGATTCAATTGCCTTGACACTAAATGAAGCAGTTCACATCGCATTGGATTAAACATAGAAAAAGTATACTGTCAAAAAGCAGTGATATTTGATTGTATAAAAATGGATACTTATTTCAGGATGAATTATAAGATAGCTAATGTTAGTTCATGCTAATACTACTTCATGCTTTGTGACTTAATATCAGATTTATAGGTAAAATATGACATGATGTATTCGACATAATATTGAAACATTTCCTGTTAACCTGAAAATTGTGCATGTGGCATCTACATCTTTCCATCATTTCGGGATTAGAATTGCATGCAGTGTTACAACATACAAAGAAATCTTGAACAATCCATACTTACGTTTTGTAAGCCGGATAAAGAAAGCCTACGAGATTACAGATGAGAGCGGCCAAATAACCAGAGGCAATCCACATACCAAAGAATCCAACAATTGCTGATACGTGGACAGAGAAATCAAAGAAAGATGCATGTAGCAAAAGTGACAAAGGCATGCAAAAAAACAAATGTTATCTTAATGCAATGGTAATTGTGAAATTATTTTGTAAAACTATGATACTTTAACATGGTTTCTATTGCTACATGGTGAATGATGAATCTAGCTAGCAAGTGGTCGATAATATCTTACCCCTTTCATCACCACTATCGTTTTCGATACCGAAACTCGACAATGTCATACAAACAGGAAGAAACGGTGTTAAGCACGACGCAATTGAATTTTCAATATTTTCCATTCTCCACTCTGCAATTTTCCCATATTGGATCAGTTTATTCAACCGAACTACGGGCTCAACATAAAGTTTAGAACAAACAAATTCCCCACGCAGTGATAACATAATGCATATTGTTCCATTCTCTTATTAAAGGAAGTCACTGTGTCACAGCACGTAACAGATATGGAACAAAAAGCTTGAATCAAAAGCATGAGCAAACTCGTTCTTTGTAAGAGTGATAGCATGCATATTCAACATGCAATGGTTTGAAAAATGAATTTTCTGTCAACAGACACAAAAATAGATCAATTTAACCACCACAAAAAAGGATTTCTTGGAAACTGGAGTAGAATCATTTCAGTAGCGCAACATTATCGTCAACTTTTAATTCAAAGTAATAGTTTATAATGGAAAATTATAACTGTACATGCAATGTGAAGTATTATGAATTAAGTTGCAGACTCCTCTATCGATAAAACACAAACTTCACCCAAATAATGAAATTGAATGCGAGACAACATGTAATGATATTTTAATGCAGCTAATCATGCAATGCGGCTTTGGGCAGGCAACTTACGAAATATAGGCCGGGTAGCCAAATCCTATCAAATTGCACAAGAGGGATGCGGCATACCCAAAAATTAGGTATAGCGACATAAGGGAAGCAACAGCTGAAAAACAATTAGGAGGGTTTATGTATTTTCTGAAAATACCATTCAGTTTTCATATGTGATCAAATATATAGCAAGATTTATTGTAATGATTTATTCACGATAGCAGATAATCAAGAATCATTTAATTTTCGAAAACTAGTTCCACATTCCTGTCTAGTTATCTTCACTGCACTTACTGCCCTGTCAATTCATTTAACCCTTCCACAACCTGGAATATAGATTAAACAATAAAGCTGCATACCATGTTTGCGCATAGCATCAAGGTTTAAACGTATGGTATACTGTATCACATCCTGGCACTTTGAAATAACCATATGGTAAAACTGTAGGGAACTCAAGATGAGCAATACAATAAGCCCATTGAACATAAGTTACTTGAAGTGCTTAAAATACTGTTTTTACACAATGACATGACGCAGACAATAATTGTTAACCATATGCAGGCCAATCATGATATAAAAGGATCTTGTAACAAAATTCCATGTCAGGCTGTTTGACCATTTATCACTGTACTATATGTAAACTATGTGTAAGTCTGAACACATATTTTTATGTTAGTCCCAATTCAACTCACCATAGGAAGTTCTTGGCTTTTTAAGAACATCATAAAAACCTCGCTCCTCTATATATGTGCGTATTTTCGTGTATATTCGCATGGTTGACTCTGAATCCATTGTGTTCTATTGCGATATCAGTACTTGCTGCTTTTTAAACTCTATTCTAAAACTTCATCTGACTTTCTATAGGCTTAAGCTTACTATTGAGAAGAGGTAAAGTCTAAATTATATCTAATTTCACTTATGACTTAATCTGTTACTCTATAACTGAGCAAAGTATACTTATACATTTTAGTCAATAACATGTACCATATTTTCACGTGTATACACATTCATGACTTCAATGTAGAAAATTATGGGTATGACTTATAAAGAATTGAATTGTCAATTGCCAAAGTTCTGGACCAACTTTTCAAGTCAAAATATTAGTTGTGACATATGTATTAGAGCGACTTTTTATACACGAGTAAATATGGTATATACATACACTTCAAAAGTATTAGATAGCTTGCCACGCCTCTTTCTTGAAGGCATATTGAGGCGTGGTTTGCACAGTAGTGGAATTTTTCGCCATGGTTTTTATAATTGATGCATGAATTAATACTTTTTCTATGCATAATATATCTAGAAGCAATTTAATAAAATTTATTAATTTATCACTAGCAATAATTACAGAAGTTTCAGCTCACAAACACAAGACATAATACCCCTATATTCAAGTATTATCTCCGCAAAAAACAAATCTGTGACATAGACATGAACTAATTCCATTTTTTAGCATTTGGAGAAAGAGATATTATTCTTATAAGGGAAACGATCAATAAATAATGGAAATACGAATGGCTGAAGTAAAATGTCTTTAGACAATGCGAACCATGTAACACAATTTTATTTATTCAGTCCATCAGTAATCACTTCAGAAATTGGCATGCTCAACTTACCCAATACGAAATATCGTTTTTTAATATTGGTCTTTTTTTCCAGCTTATCCAAAGCACTTGTCATGGCGTTTTCCTGCTCAAGAAAACTGTCAAGCTTTTGCATCATCGTAGTTTTTTCGGCCATTTTTTTTCACAACGTTTCACACAAAAATTAAATGAAAATTGGGGATTTGAAATAAGCACTACAAAGGAATAAAAGATATTAAGTCGAGTGCAAGTACGAAAAGCACATCAGCTACCTAACGAGTTTAAACTCTGCGAAGTTTAGCTCAACGTATTTATTGTTTATATGGCACACTTTACCAAACGCATAAATTAAAACTATATTTTTAAGTCCTTCCAGCAAATGGCTAATCGACCCTCTCAAATCAATTGACGACGACTAAATTACCATTGACAATCTGTGGATGGGCTTTTATACCGCGGCCTAGATTGATCATCGAATACACATAACACCGCTTGGTATCGCCCACTGATGGATTTTCGCCCGTTTGATTGCTCGAAATTTGAAATTTCACTGGAAATAAAAGCAAGTTACTCATTATGCCTAAATAATTACAAAAATTATGAAATCCATTAAAATTGTTTGTCATAATTACTATCTAATTACTAATCGTTTCCCGGCACAGTTTGATCATTATATTCGGCGGGCATCAAGAGTTTTAAATATCTTCTCTTTTAACAACAGTAAACTGATGGGAAATTTGATGAGCTATCCCTTGCAGGCGAAAGCAATTAGCTATCACAGGCCGCAAGATTACAACGCTTTCGGAGAACGGAGGACAGATATTACCAGTGAGGAAAATGAAATTGATTTGCTTCATCGTACTCACTGCGAAGAAATATTCCAGCAACGCCATAGCAACAATCTTCGTCGTAGGATGCTAACGGAGGTCTCTGACGAAGATTATGCTAAGCGATTCCATCAATGGACCCCTGAAGATATCGGAGATTTTAAAATTCAGTTTGAAATCTTCGATCTGAATCGCGACGGTGTAATAGATTTCAAGGAGATGAACAACGTTCTTGATGAATTCGGAGAATCGAGTAAACCTGACGATCGATGGGGCTGTTTTAGTGAAATGGACGCGGATAAGTCCGGAACGATCGATTTTGAGGAATTTTTAATGGTAATGATGAAGTTGCAAGGAGCCGACAGCAAATCAAGGGCGGATGAAAACATAAGCAACATCGTAGCTCGCGGAGCTGAGCAAGTTGCTAAACTCCGTAGAATGTCGGTTTACAAACAGTTAACGAATGGATTATTTTAATAAAAAGATTTTTCTTTGTTTCTGCGTTGACTTTTTCGTTCACATTTTTTGTTTCTGAATTTTTTTTGTGTGGTTACCCTCGTACAGTGTCGCAGCAATGGTGTGTGAATATACAACAGTTCGTTTGAAATCAGAGTTTTTTATGTTTATATGGTTCACTGCTTCGATGAGACATTTTTAAATACCACTCCACGCAAGTTACTGTGAGGCTAGCTTGCAATCGCTCATTAATGCGTTGCTCATGTTAACTCACCCCCCTTCCCAGCAGATGCACATTGTTTGTAAGGCAGTTATCGTGGCATGAAGCCGGCGGAAACGTGCGTATTGCTGCCCATACCGCATATTGTTCAACGAGGCGACTGGGACTGCGGACTTGTCAGTTTCCAAATGGTTATGAGGTACGGCCTACATTTGAATAAATCATATAAACTTGCCGTGAAAATGGTGAAATAACTTGATATTTATATATGTCGTTTTAATTGAAGGTATGTCAGACCTTCAATAACTGATGATGACATTAATGCTGCTTGTAGTGAACACGGTATTGAAAGGAGTGTGTGGACAATTGATCTTGCTTACCTATGTGCTAAATTAGGTGAGAATAACAGTTCATTGCTAATGCTATGATAGAGTATGTATAAAATCAGCGTCACTAAATATTTCTGCAAAACCTTCATCATCACAGGCTATATATACATAGGGAGGCTTTACACAAGTAACTTAAATTTGTACTATATAAATTCCAGCTTGTAAAGAATGCACAACTTATAACAGAATTGATGAAAATAAATTTTGTTCAAATACATGACGTTCTAACAGGATAGATAATGGAATCCCTTTTCCTTGATTTACCCCAGTAGTTCACAATCCCTGATTGTCACATTAATGACCACTTTGAATGTTTGTTATTCAATATTGTACATTACACATATTTAAATAATAGAAAGAATGAGATCGTAATAATTTGAATGTTTTTTCTCCGCAAGATGTGTCTCATAAGTTTTACACTCAGACATTGGGTGTGAACAAGGACTATGCAGGCGAATCTTTTTATAACGATGGTAGACACTTTGAATATACTAAGGAGGAGAACAGGGTAAATGCATTGTTCAAAAAACATGACGCGCATAATGTCAATGTATCGAAACAGTCTGTAGGGATTGAAAGAATGTTGGAGCATTTGGGGAAGAAACAGGTCAGATGAGATACTGTATAATATTTACTTGCTTAAAAGCATATTCTTATAGAATTGCAGTAATAGCACTGTTTTTTTTTGGTTCAGCCGATAATTGTACTCATAAATGGCAGGACATTCGTGAAAGAGCAGGAAGAAGATAATGTCGAAAAGACTCCGTCTGAATATACCCTCTGTTGTGGATGTTTTCCTTGTAAAAAAAAGAAAAATAATAGTGGTACTGCTATTCTTACTTCCAATACTGATAGTGACCGAAATGATGATGGTTATTGGGGACATTTTGTTGTTGTCATTGGATACGACAAAAGGGAAAAGATTTTCATTTTGAATGATCCCAGTCCAAATGGTGAATTGATTAATATTTTTTTGATTTGATTTTAGTTTTAAATATGAATAAAAGACTAGATCGAATTAGAGCAGTGGTTGCCAAACTGTATGGCGCCTGCAATGTGTAGGTGTGTCGTTGACGCGGACATTAAAATGTGTTTATGTATTAGTCAGTATATCCTAGAATCCAAATGAATATGGTTAACATTGTGGAATGAGTTCCATACAGCTGCTGAATCATGCCTGGAAATTTTCACAAGTCATTGAAATTATTAATCAAATAACAGTTACTGGAGCTGGAAATACAGTTCCTTGACAAAGTCATTTTAATTAGTAGAAAATATCAGTCCCTTTTCAGGGCAAGGTGATTAGAATTTTCAACAGTCTGGGTTCTATAACTATATTAATATTTGCATCAATTTAGTGGTAGAGAAGTGAGGAACATGGCATTGCTTTGTTTAGTTTATTTTTTTGTACCATAAGTTTTTATTTTCATTTTATTTGCTAAAGGTGAACATGTGAAGTGTAGTTTCCAAACACTTGAGCGATCTCGAAAAAGCTTTGGAACTGATGAGGATATCCTCTTTATATATTGCAGTGATGAGGAAAGCGATAACTAAACTACTGGGACCTGCATACCCCAGGTACTATCTATATAGTATTTTCATTGTTACTGTCTTAAACCGTTTTATTTACGTACAAGATTTTAAATTCATATTGTGAGTGGCTGTACGTACATGCATATACAAGTACTCTAAATCATCTGTCGGGTGACAATAAAGCAATATCAAAAGAGGTTTCCTGGTCGTTGAGGAGGAGTTGGTTTACCCACTAATTCTCTTTACGACCAGGTTGTTGGAACGGAACCTTTTTGTTAAGTGATGAATACCGGTACTAGTCTATACACCCCTAATATTTCATTCTTCACCAAAACCTGATAACATATATATCATATCATATATTTTTGGCCGCAAAATTCGGGTGCGTATCATACACGGAGATAAGAGCATTCAGAAAATTTTGAGTACTTCCCGGAAAGTGCTAGTTGCTAATGTCAATAAGGCACTCGGCTTGTGTCTGCGTGCTAGTAGTTGTAAAGGTAAGCGCGATTTATTTAGGTGCCTGTGATTGCACCGACTTAAAGTCGGGGTACTATTATACATGTGTATTCCATAGCAAATTTCAATGAACACACTGCTAGCCTTCAGTTAGTGTTCCTTTATTTAATAATTTCCAATTTAATGATGTAAAACCTGTCTACTTTACATTGTTCGATTTTCTGCTAAATATCTAACATATTGCATTGTATGTAGTTTCCTTCAACAAATTTTGAAGCCTTATATTTTACTGTTCAGCATGATATACCTATTGGTAATTAGAAAAATAATTTACAAAATAACTTCCAAAGATAATTTCAAGGTCATAGAAAGAATTACTTTTAATACCCTAGATTTTTATATTTGATTTCAGCCTCTTCAAATAATGTGACACCGTTAAGTGCAATAGTTGAGGGATTGCCGTAATATACTAGATAGGTTATAGACTATTTACCCAAAGTTTTTTCATTAAAAGTGTTTTATATTCTATGTAGGCGTTTCAGATTTTCGGTTTGTTCTAGCAGATAGTATTTCTTCAACACATGAGGAATTGCTTAAGGAATATTTTGCTTCTTAATCTCATTAAGTTTGTAAGCATCAGGTTGCATCTTCACATGTATTTGCAGAGATGTACATGTATATACCTACACACATATCATATGCATTTAGAAGTGATTTAAATACTAAACAGGCAGCTATATTCCCCATCTGACTCATTACTAGCTTTACAGGACCCTGTAAATACAAAACTCTTGCTTGACAAATTTTTATTTTGGCATGTGTTGTTTTCTGAGGTTTTATGTACTTGCAACGCCCGTGCCAGACTTACTACTGGCCGGAGGGCAATATATTTTTTATAGTCGTTGGGGACAGAAGCTGTCGTTAGCCATTTCCGTACTTCTGTGTTAGTAGGAAACTCTTGCTTGACCAATTTGTTTTAATTACGTTGATTCCCGACCCAGAGGGCATTATATTTTTACTATTAGTCGATAACAACAGATGTTGTTAGCTATTTCAGCTGACCGATAGGATAAACCGGAAAATTCTTGGAAAAATCGCAGAGGATACGTCCCGGGGCATCCTACAGATCCCGTTTTTTTGACAGGGCTGCTATTGCTCTAATATAGTGCTGATCTTAAGCTAGTATGATCACTTCATCACCGCAAAATTATTTTGTATTCGTCTCACACTAGCTATACCGTTAAATAAATCTATTTCCCAACAATCATTCATCCGATGACGGCCTTAAATAGTGCGTAATATTCTTATAGCCGTGGTTGACCAAAATCCTAGAGAGTCTTGTTATTTCCTTGTTAATTTTTTCTTTTGATTCCTTGTTATAAGGATCAAATGACAATCGTTTTTTCTTTCTTTTGAAATTTCCCCTCGTTTGCAACCGAAGACACAGTAATCGAGCTTTTAACTCTGTTTCTCGTAATGAATCGCCCATCACAAAACGCGCCATTTGTTCCGCTGATCCAACCGGGTCTGCAACGACATCTTCGTAAGCCATTACAAGAGCCGGAACTGTACTGACAATGGCCGCTTCCGTAACGAACCTCCATCGTATTGGTGTTCGATGCGCAACCAAACTGTTCAGTTCTGTAATATAGAAGACATTTCATGTCAGTGCGATAAGCAACCCGCTTAATGCCGGACTAAGCTAGTACGGGGAATGTACCACATGGTATTTAGGGCGCTCTATATTGCAAAAAATTTCGATATCCGCCGTATTTACCATATGTACACAGAAGACGTATAGATATTTTTACCGAGTTTGCTGGAATCTATCAAATTAATTCAAACTATAAAAGTAAACCATAAATGTGTGACATGGGACAGATTCTGTTATAGAATTATTTATATATATTATTATATTAAGTTTTAAGACAGAAATTAATATNACGGGGAATGTACCACATGGTATTTAGGGCGCCCTAAATTGCAAAAAATTCCGATATCGGCCGTATTTACCATATGTACACAGATGACGTATAGAGATATTTTTACCGAGTTTGCTGAAATCTATTATTATAATTCAAACTGTAAAAGTGGCATGGGACAGATTCTGTTATAGAATTATTTATATATACTGTATTATTATATTAATTTTTAAGACAGAAATGAATATTTGACTTGATATTATAAAGATAAATTCTATATTACCTGCTGTATTGAAATCGTGTTCGTCAAGGGCCTTGGTATGCTTTCCCGTTTTTCTCCTGTTGAATTCGGAGAGGATAGCGTCGTACGGGTTTCGGTAGATGTTTATCCCAGCGTCGACCATGTTTTTTGTGAACGCTGCGTAGTTGTGAGTTTTTGTCACTATGACTTTATTGCTGCTGTTCTTATCGTCTTTTAGCATTTCTCCCAGATAACCTAAATTACAAGCAATCGTGTGTGTGAATTGTCTGATGAGTATTCTTGCTTTTATAGTACGGTATGTTTTGAAGAACGCATTCCTAAAACTCTGATAATAAAATATGCTTCAGAATGCCCACTTATCCTGGCTTCATGTATTTTGCTATCCCCCTCGATCAATTTATTTCATGTTGTAAAATAGTTACCTCCTTGCGATATATATCCGTCATTATAACTGCTACCGGTGTAGATACCGGTCGCTGACTCGATCAAATGTCGTATCCAAGTGTTGCCTGATCCTGGGAATGTAGACAGCACTATGGATTTCTCCTTTTCTCCTTCTCTCAGAAATCTCTTATTGCCACATCTTGTATCTTCAGCTTGGGTTCGATATACCATAACGAACCTGTTTTTCTTTACGGAACAGTGTTTGGTTTTTGTCGGATTCGCGAGATTAAAACTAGCAAATAGAAAATAATATCCACGATAATAATAACGATACCATATTTAACTACTTTTGAGTATAAGACGACATATCTATATATACAGTGAAGAGTGAGTCCTCTAGTTACGAACATTCGTATTACGAACTTTCGCGAAATTGCGTGAATGGTGTAGTTCACAAATCCAACAACACACATCTTTCAGCCTCTTTCTCAGTAACGCGTTGTCTATCTCATGAAGTAGTTGTACTGTGTATTAAGTGATTGTTATCGCGTTTATATTTGATATTCCAGAGATTTTTCGAACACAAAATGGCAGGAAACAAGAGAAATGGTAGTCTCTGTATAGGCATGTATGTGGTTGTAGAGGCCCTATAGGCATTACCTGTGTATTAGTTTTATTGTGTTAGATTTACGAACAACCTCTTGGAACGTAACCTGTTCGTATGNGTTCGATATACCATAACGAACCTGTTTTTCTTCACAGAACAGTGTTTGTTTTTTGTCGGATTCGCGAGATTAAAACTAGCAAATAGAAAATAATAACGATACCATATTTAACTACTTTTGAGTATAAGACGACATAACTATACATACAGTAAGTCCTCTAGTTACGAACATTCGTATTACGAACTTTCGTCGATACGAACACGGCCGCGAACATTAAAAAATTTGCGTGAATGGTGTAGTTCACAAATCCAACAACGACAACACACATCTCTCAGCCTATTTCTCAGTCACGCGTTGTCTATCTCATGAAGTAGTTGTACTGTGTATTAAGTGATTGTTATCGCGTTTGTATTTGATATTCCAGAGATTTTTCGAACACAAAATGGCAGGAAACAAGAGAAATGGTAGTCTCTGTATAGGCATGTATGTGGTTGTAGAGGCCCTATAGGCATTACCTGTGTATTAGTTTTATTGTGTTAGATTTACGAACAACCTCTTGGAACGTAACCTGTTCGTATGTTGAGGACTTACTGTATATATATATATATCAGGTTGATAAGTGTTTTGTCTATAATTTAATCTTGCATTTGTCGAGATTCTGTACAATGGTATACCTTTCAGTAGTATGGCCACAGAAACAAGTTCTTGGATAACTAGGAACGGCCAGTGTCAGTCCCCTTCGCTCACAGTGCAGTATACAGTTGCCCGATAAACCTCCTGGGTTCAAAGTAATACTCTCCATCATTAAATGCAAATTTGATGGCTTTCTGTGACATCCCAGGGAGGAATTTTCGATGTCGACGTGAACCGGCCGGAGTGCTAAAAATGAAATAATACAGTAATATATATTTATGTCATCAATTCTTGAGTCATCGGTATTTAATGTTCGTAGTAGTTACCTTCTCGACAAGTGCCAACAGTCCTGAACAGAACTGAGGACGTTTGGCCCCCACACTTAATTGACTGGTCACCAAAACAAGGCACATTACAGTCACCACTTTCTTCCAGTAGAATCATATATGTTGGGTCTCTTGCGCATATACATTTATTTCCGTTATTCAACGAGGCAAAAACAAAACTTGTTGACCTGAAAACATTTGTATTTGTCAACGTGTAAAATAAACTAAAAGAATATTGACAACGGAGTTGAGACATCGTGGTCCAAGTACACTCCCAAAAGACAGCTATTACACCCATTTCATTCATGTTTGTTCAGCTGAAATATCTTATATTTTAAATTGAACACAGACCAAAGAGCCTTAGTTGGCTACAACATTTTGCTTGAAGTAAAGGATTCTTACGGTTGACAGTTCGCAACATAAACATTTCAAAAGTTGTGTAGGGTTCCGAAGCGGCAAGTTGGCCGTGGGTGTCCGCTCTAGGCTTAAGGCATATACTCACCAATTCGAGCAGAATTCAATGCAAAGCCAGTCGGTCATATTGTTAGATTCGAATCCCGAGAAATTTATTATTTGCCTTTCAGCGCGAAATGATACGGTCTTGAAGCAACCAAAGGTTTTGACTAATCATGAAAAAATAACGATTTTGAATTATTTCACGTATTTGGTTTCAATAAATATTTATGTACAGTACATTCAAGTAAGTTTTCTCTAAACTATGAGTAACAAGAATGCCTGTTGGCGTGTAGTGACAACTCTTTATGCTGCTATGTTACCTTTGCACCTCTTAGCCCTTTCGCCTTTATAAACCCATCCCTTGGGTTCAACCGTAACCACTGGAAGTTCTGTTGATGTTGTTGTTGTACTCGTTACTTTTGTTGTAACTGTGGTTGTTGATTGAGTAGTTGTTTGTTTGAAACTTGTGACTTCTTGTCTTCTAATCTGTTGAGTGTTTTCAATCTTGGCTAATTTTGGAGCCTAGAAACGAAAAAAATAATGTTATATGCCTTGATCTTACCCTAAAACGTGCTGACAACGTATTTACGGTCATGGCTTCAATTATAGCCATCCAGTGTTCCACGTGAAACTTGAAGTACAAAATATCTCTTTGAGAGTTTTTGGTAAAAATATTAAATCAGCCAAATATCATCATCGACTACCCTAGCCATTATACGCATTGTATAACGTGTTTTCACTCATTGAGATTAGTCGTAGCATGCCTCTGGCGCTGCACAAGCATAATTCATGGTATATTCAATAGTATACTTACTCGAAATTTTCTAGTGGCGTCTTTACATGTTGTTTCCATCTCAAGCAGTACGTCGTTTCGTAAGTCGTCAATCATTTTATTTTTACTAACATCGATTTGTAATCTTCTCAAAAGCTCATCCCTGTAGAAAGAAGTAGATAATATAAATATTTGACAATTTCATGGAAGCATCAGATGGTTATGTGGGATTAAAACTGATGTGATATCGCTTAGTTGGGCCACATGTAAATCATTGCAGAAGATATCGCTAAATGTTTGCACTTTTTCTCTGTGGAATCTGACGATCTGACGACGATATTTTATTATCGACAGGGCCAGATAGTAGGAAAAGTAGCGAATGCTACGGACCCATCTTTATTTCCTGTATCAGATTCCATTATCAACTGTACCGTATTATCTGTAGCATTATTCTGTGTTCAACGAATAACGTATGTAATGCATAATTCTTCGTTAGTAATCGCGGCGCAGTTGGCAATTTCATAAATGATTTTGTTGAATGACCTGCGATCTAAATTAGGGTAAATGTTTATCATTGGGGGTTTGATAAATAAGCGTTGCCATATACCCCGTATTAGCTTAATCGTGGATAGGTACTGAATATTACGGAAAGGAAGAAATAGTGTATTTAGCCTATGACCTAGGTTATAATCAGGTACTGGATTACTCGTTTGGCAATTAATACTGTACACCATTTTAAGACATTTAATCCTATGTCGTTCGGCACAGTCACTCATTATTACATAGTCTTGGTAATGTTGACTACAATTAACCGCATATTTGCTACCTGCCAGCAAGGATATACATGTTCTAATGAAGTTTTGTGGCTGTTGCTGCCCAAGGCGGTTAGTAAGCCGGTTCTTGGCACAAGTAACACATGTTGCTATTTATTTCAAAACGACACTCGTAAAACTTCGGCGTTCGACTGTAGTGGCAATGAGAACGTTTCCCTAAACGTTTACACACACTCCTCCTTTATAGTTTAAACTTTAAACCGTCCATTTCCGTAAAACCCTTAAGCGATGAAGCTTCGTCGATAATTACAGTGTATTTTCTGTAGATCTGTATGATATTTATAGCTTCTACTGATTCATTAGCGTAAATTCCCACGGGAATTACTACATTACAATTTCTTATCATAGTATTTTCGTTTATAAACACTCAGTTGACTTGACCTGTTGAGAGTAAGCCTGCACATAGTACGTGAGGTTATTCTGTATATTTCAAGCACAAACAGAAGTACAAAAACTACTTTATGATTGAAAGGAATATTTCTATCCTGTGGCGGTAAATAATTCAGGTGTATCTATATATAAACAATTGATTTCACTAGAAAACTTTTAAGTGGGCAATAAAATATGAATAATTGATAACATGCTATACTGTATGACTGTATGTCATTGGAACAACTAGTCGGTTGCTATCACTAATCCGACTACTGTAATCGGATTCCTTCAATACTCCGGAACTTGGGAGATTGTACTTCAAATTTTAGACATGTAACTTTACCTGTATGTATGCTAAACGCCTTCTACTCAGAAGCGGCAGTGCACAACTTAATTCCTATTTTTTTATCGGTGCCTGTCCTGTATAGTTATAGTTGGTTAAAATTTCACTTTTGTTCGTGTAATATTTCTGTTCCTTTATTATTTGACACGATATTTTAAAAATACGATGAGCTATTCTTTAGAAGGGATCCTTGTGTAATTCTGTGTTGGATTAGTGAACCTGTATTTACATCTTAGAGGGCAGAAAATTGAAAACAAGATTTTCTAATTTTATGACGTCCTAATAATAGAAAATTTGGACTGGACATCTGGTAACGCAAGATTACAGCACGACGATTTGGTTACGGAACTTACTATTGCGTGAATTATTACAACACGTTTGGCCGTATCAAATGATCGTGGGTGTAGTAGATAAGGCTAACGAATATAGATATTAATACCTGTTAGGAAACCATTGTCATTGAATTTACAGTGATATTGAGTTGGACCACTCAGTCTAGAGTTGTATTTGTATAAAAAAAAACGAACTTACCGGTATGAAGCATATGAATAAGAACACACCATCATGAATGCGACGATCGCGGTAGTGATAATTAGTATTCGACAACGTGAACGTAATCTCTTCATATGATTAGTTGATCCAATAACTTAATACAGTATAAAACGTAATCCTCACTCCTATTAGCAAGCCAGCAAAATCACAGTGAGCTCTTCAGACAAAATATATTAGTAACCCTTCAACTTGTATGACAACGTATGACAAACTTATTACACTTCATTCCTGCTCTCACTGATAGTCTATATTTGACGAAACTTGAGAAACAACACTGCTGAAGATAACATAAGGCCTCCGGGCAAATTTTACATATCACACTTTTATACTTGACTCATTTAGAGTTCATCCTCTAACTCGCATGAGGCAACGGATAGACATTTGAAATGGACGGAGGTTTCAAATGTAAAGATTATTCATTTGAATCGGTTCATGGAATACTTTGAAAGTTTTTTTTGCGCACAGCATTGACTGAGTGAATTAATTTACCGCGAAGGAAATAAACCCTACGAATTATTCAGTATATTGTAGCGAAGTGGTAAAATAGTAAAAATAGTAAAAAGAAGAAATACTGTAGTGAAAAGTTCAGCAAAAATAACTACCTAATAAAAGAAAATTAACTAGGTAATATATGTGTGTGTCAATGTAATCACCAACAGTTACTAAATAATAAAATCCCGTTGATTCATTGAGAAACGAAACGTGCAGTATACTATACTCGTCCACACACAAAAAATATTTGGCAATTCCAATAACGAATACGATGATCCTTTATATTTTTCACACTATATAGTATTATAATTATGTTTCATTTCACGTTAACGGTGTGGAACAGGGGAAATATCCTCATCTTCACTTGTAAGGGGCATCGACAAGTCCTAGCAACGTTCCGGTTCTTCCAAGTATGTTTTTACTGGAAACTTAAAATTAAACATAAATTTAAATACAATAAACACAATCATTTTTAGATATACAGTACACGAGGAACTATCGTAGTTGGGAATTTGGAGCTTAGCTCACGTACTATTATTAACTTAGCTGCTTCTGTTAAATACATAGTAGTAGTACTAGTAGTCAAACCTTACATGGTTTGGTATTTTTTTCCTCGTACCAGTACTTCATTCCTTGCTTGCTGTGTTCATAATAAACCGATCGTTTCGGTGGCTCCTTTACGCTGATATACTGAATTATTTTCTTCTCACTCTCCCGTTTCATTTTCGCATCATTTTTAGTTGCTTGTGTCTTTTTTGCCTCCGTAGCCTTCTTTGTTTTCTCTACCGCTTTAAAAGAATCTTTCAAACACAGAGTTTCTCCTTTATTTATGAGACAAACCAAAGTCCCCGTTGAATGTTTGGCGACAATGACTTATAACAACATACATAGGTTGCACGTCATTCTAGTATTTGAAGTTCTACCCCATACAACTGAACCCCTAAACTGCTACATGCATCTGATAATTACATTTTTATTAGGAAAGTTTTCCTGGTTAGAATATTTCAAAAGACTGCTGTTCTGAATTTCTTCCATGATTTAATACTTAAAAACTTACCTCGATTTTTCGATGGGGCCTTGTCTGCAATCGATTCATGAACTTTTATGAGAGCAGAACGTGCGTGAGATATTAAATCCACATCACAGTCGTGCTGTGGTACGCTAGTTTTATAAAGTATCCGCATTATTCAGTTTATAATAGTTTATATCTTTCTGTATTTTGATAAGATAAATCAGTTTTACTTATCATGTGACTACGCCCAGTGTACGCCCCAGTAATGCTGTGGGCGTTTCATACTATTTCGAATAAATCAAAATTTACAATGGTCTAATATAAAGGGTTTTAATTTACATCACTGAAAGAAATATGGGGTTAGTCACGAACACCTCACACACAATGAAACCCATTGTTACTAAAATTGGAACATGGATTGATTAAGACCAATGCGAGGGTCCGTCAAGCATCAGTATTGTCCCCAATGTTGATGACCCTCCCTTAAAATTCAGTCTGTTTTTTTAAGAAAATTTCCACAGATGTATGAGCTTGCGCTTCGCTAGCCAGCGCCTCCCCTTTCCACCATCTGAGTAACACTTTTTAAATACGCCCCTCCACTTCATTTTGAGAGCTAATGATTATGCCTTCAAGCATAAACTTCTGTACTCTTTTATCAATAGTATTCTTCTGACTGTAGTAGCCTATATTATCCAAGCATTTTAATAGTACTGCACACACAAGAAAGTTAGTTTTGAATACTCTCTGAGCTAAATCAGTCACCATGTCATGTCGTAAACACAATATTTTCGGTACAGGCATGGTTAGCATAAATTATAACTATGCACTATTGTTAGCGATAGCGTCGCAAAGTGAAAACTCAAAACCACTTGAACTCCACTTTCAATAGATATTTCTCTCATCACATAATATGAAGTATGACATTTCGCCTTTCAAGTACAGTACAATTCGACTCCACTATTCTGAAAAGCGTTGTATGGATTATTACTCTTCCAACTTTAAGCTGGATCAGCTGTTTACTTAGCGCTTTTCACTGAGTATTTCTATACCACCACGATATTGAAAGCAACTACGAAACTAGGGTAAATATAGAGGTAGTGGCGATGTGTGCAATGTATTGAAATTCGAGTGGTCTTGCCTTTTCAGCACAGTATTATCAATTGGTTGATTCAATTCTTCAGTCCTCTAATTCGACTCAACAGTCGAGATAGAATGGTTGTTGACGCTCTTATGGAATTTGGTAACAAAAGGTTGATTGTTCCCGTTTGCTTTTGCTACATTTGTAAATAAAAATCGTAGGAACGGAAATAAAATCGAAAGAGAATGTAGCGACTTCACAGAACTTTGTCTGGTGATTGGTTTCAGATTTCGTTTACAACAGGCTTTTGATATACGTCGTAATCACAATTGTATCTGGCTTTGCAATACAAAAATTCATACCAATCAAATAAAGAAGTAGAGAAAGAAAACATTCATGCAGATATGCATTAGTCAGCAACAAATTATAAGTACACCGGACCAATCAGGTTTAAAATCCTAACATTCAATTTTTATATTTCAAGTTTACGATGCCACAGTGGTCAATTTTCTGAATTTCTACCAAATAAGACTTAAAATATCGTCAAATAGAAGCAAATTATCACTTACAATACTCTCAAGTCGAATCCGTAAATTTTGTGAAGCTATCTAGACATGTGTGTACTGTGAACACTGTAGACTCTACAGTGTGGAGTAACAAGAATCTAGTACTGCCTGAGGCGTCGTCCTGTGCTTTGATTATCATTAGTACATATTCTGTTCTGTAAAGTAGTTACGACATTTGAGTTAGAGACTTTTAGAGTAACAGTTTAACAGTATTGGAGATAAGTTAAAAACTTTCGAATTTATAAATCAGTTTGGAATATCGCAGTAAGCTTTCGATGGAGGCTGTCAAATCATGAATTACTGCAGATTGCAAAAATACATGCGATCGAAAACGTATCAGATTGAGAATGAAGTTCCTCAACTGCGCAAGAATTGTTTTTTCAAGGACGCGTATTCGATATAGTGTATTAATTTTGGCTGTCACTGTCTTTTTTATCCTTGCAATGTGCAAACCTGAGAGAAGAAGGTATAGAATTATGTCACTTATACTCAATATTACTTGTGGTCGTCTCTAGATTTATAGGATATTTGATTACCGCTATGTGGCGCTGTATTTCAGGAATTCGATACAATAACCTTTTTCATGATATCGAGGTGGGAGAGAAGCGAGATGGTAGTAGCTAGTAGCAAGCTAGGCGAACGAGTCTCCAGACTCATTTCATGTATTAACCTAGGTCAAATCAAAGTTCACAACATCTGCCATTTCATATGAATATCATATTAAAAACATATACACTATGTCGTAGGATAACAAAACCTAATATTATACAATCTTCCTTCTCCAGTTTGCAACTGAATCGGCACGTCAGTCGTGACTGGCTCGACAACAGTGAATCTGTGGTGGCATTGAATGAAAATATGCTTCGATGCAAAGGTAGAATAGTAAATATTATCTGGTTATGACTTTCAACCGCTAAGTTGCAAAGAAATTGCAGTTAGTATATTATTTTATACCAGGTGAAGATATGGGATGTTTTTCTCTTTTATTTAAATCGCCGGAAGTCGATCAGAACAAAACCTTCTCTTCACTCGATTCATGCTTAGAAACTTGTTTCAGAAGGTCAGTGGAGTAGAATTGTTTGAAATTGTCAAGTATTCCCCTAGATATCAACCTTCCACTATTTTCTTCATATTTAAATTTCTTTATCAGTTATGATTTTGGTGGATATTCCAATGGCAAATGCATCTGTTCTAATTCGCTTGAAAATCTTGTTGCGACCAAGGCGTGCGATGCAGCTTGTTCATCAGACATCGCTCGATCGTGTTTGGCATCTTCAAGCATAACTATATACAGAAAGACAATTACATGTCAATATGGTTAGTGAAATGTAAACAAAGTTACAAAGAACACAAAGAAATTTTTATTCTTATAAAACAATCAACAAACAATGAAAAAGCAGTCGCATCTACAAGTCAGGCAAAGAAAAAATATAAAATATTACAACACGTCAGTCAATTTACTCAGAAACTGTAATATCTGTATTGTTCTGTTTTTGAGTTACTGTTATGGAATTTTTATATCTTATGAGTAGTCTGCTGTATTCTGGAATAAGAGTTATGTAAATGTACTTACATCGAATTTATGTTATTGAAGGATTTTCTGAAAAAAACTTACAAGAGACTAAAATTGGATGCATGGAACTACCGTCTAAACGCTATGGCGATATGGTGTCGTTAACTATGCCTGGTCTCACGGTTCAACAATGTATTATTCACTGCGAAAACCGTCATTATGTCTATGCAGTATTTGCATCAAGCCTCAAACTTTGCATTTGCGCTCATCCTTTCTCTTTGTAAGTACTAGATTTACTGGCACTTGTTGTTCTCAAGACTTATAATGAACGCGTAGAATGTATTACATTGTAATACAATATTTATAACTAATTACATTCATTGTTCCCCCCTCCCCTCCAACATTTGATTGTTATAAATCCTCAATGTCTCAAGTGTGCCATATAATTGCTTTCCAGATTTAAATCGGCTGAAGGAATGCGCAAGATCATTCAAACTTGTCCCAATGAAAACCAAAAAATAACAGATAAAAGAAGAACTGATTTATATCCAGTGTATCGAACAATAAAAAAAGACAATTTTTGCGAACCTAAGAAATTTCTGAAGCCAAATCAAGGTCCAATGACTGTTCTAGCCAGTTTGCCTGGATCTGGCAACACTTGGCTCAGACATCTGATTGAGGTCGCTACTGGAATATACACCGGGAGCGTATATAATGACGCAAATCTCTATGCAGGGGGTAAGTTATTGTATGTATTATGGACAGGGCCCATTGTCCAATTGCTCCCTGTGCAATCCGACGCCTATTGGAGGCCTGCGCGCTACTTCAATTTTGTCGAGTACACACACAAAACAGACACCTAACAACACATTTAAGGTTTTACAGAGAACAGAAACGATTTTTAATTTCTTCTGAATTCTTAAAAAGTCGAAACATAATTTCAATTTGGCTCCCTACCTTCTAAGGTCGGCCTTGATTAGGAATATGAACGGGTACCCAAACGTCAATGATCTACCGGTTACAGACCAAACATTTGAGCGGGTTGCCGGGAAATAGAGATGGTAGAACCTGACATTCACCTATGATCTATGATGTAATAAACAAATAATGAACCTCAATAGTAATTAATAATTTTTGTTTAGGAATGTTTGGAGAGTCACTTCCATATACTTCAGGTCGCACCATCGTCATAAAAGATCATATTTTTAACAAAAAAATCGACCCTGTTTATGATTCGGCAATTTTGTTGATCCGTAATTTCTTTGATGTGTGTTTGGCCGATTTTACTCGGGTTAGAACGAATAGTCATACCAATACAATCGATCCTGCTGACTACAAGAAAAGAGGTTTGTACGTTTCAGACATTTTCCTAGCACGCCCCATGCTACACGTATTCTTTATTTTTTAATATCGAGATACAATTCAGCGTAAATAAATTGACCAGTCACTCAAAAGTGATAATCTAAGTTCTAACAATAAAACTGTTCACTTACTTACATTAAACAGGATTCAAAGTCTATTCACGTAAACTCGGAGGTTTGTGGTTGAGCAGTATTAAGGATCTTCTCAAAAATATCGACCACGTTTTAGTCGTGTACTATGAAAATGTTATACACGATCCTGTGAAAGAACTTCGTAGAATTATGGAATTTCTACCTGACAAAATCGTGCCACGTGAAGATGCGCTCGAGAAGAAATTGATGTGCATGGTTCAAGATTTAACTGGAAGTTTCAAACGGAAATCAAAGCATTTGAATTACAATCCATTCGGTGAAAAATTGCGGAGCGCGATAGTTAACACGACTAATGAAGTGAACGCGGTTTTGATAAAAGCCAATCAACCGCCGTTGCCAGAGACGTATTTTGAATATCGTGTTCCTGGTGGCTAGTTATTTTTGATGATATTTTCCCAGATTTTAGTTCGTATGGCGGATGGGTTGTGTGCTTTTCCGGTCTTCATGTCATAGCTTTAGGGATAACATGCTATAATGTATGTCATTGGAACAACTAGCAGGTTGCTATTACTAATACGACTACTGTAGTCGGATTCCTTCAATACTCCAGGAGATTGTACTTCAAATTTTATGCATGTAACTTCTTTACCTGTATGTATGCTAAACGTCTTCTACTCAGAATCTTGGGACAATTTGAAAAAAGTAGCCTAAAGCACATTCGTGCCTGAAACCGATCCCCGTGCAAGTTTTCAGAGCGCCTAGTAAAGAACACTTGGAGTTATGGGCGAACTAACACACACACACACACACACA